>NW_023611410.1:0-72500 GCF_013339725.1 Rhipicephalus microplus | reverse complement strand
GGTTTTTTGTCTGCCTTCATCATTGTATTGACTCGAAACAATCGTGCTAAAGACTCCGCGCATAGGAAAACCCTGTTGTGATGGACTTCCGAGCAGACATGCATCGAGTCAAATTACCCCATGGAGGAAGAACCAGTTAATAAGAACGCTGCAAGTGCTCAGTTAATGAGATCACGAAAGTACGCTAAGAACAGCCTTGTCGACTTTAGCGTAAAGCGCACAAGCAGCAGCCTTTGCTCTGCAGGAGGTCTCCTTGCGGCCGTTGTCAGGTGTGGAGGAGTCTGCAAAATAAGACGCCAACTAACAACGTTAATCACAACGTGCGCAGATCTGCCTGTCTGTAAAGCCACGCACATGCCTCACTACCCAATATTTGATTACGCAAGCTTGCCTCCGCATCACTCCGCAGGGTAAAGATAGCAAGTAGATAGCAAGTCCCGTCCTAAACAGATGTGGACGGTGATGTACATTCGCTCTAATAACTTTAGGGTGTGCAGTATTTTCAGTATTTTAGCATCAGCTTCTGCGAGTGATATGCAACTCAAAAACGCTGCATGCAGTCGCTAGTTGCTAGACAGATGTAAGTAGAAAAAAAAATTCCACTAAATGAATCTTTACAGCACTTGATGTGGTCTGGAACTGCATACTTTGACGTTACGCTAAGCTTTGTTACCAGTAAATTGTGCATTTAGGCTCACCTCCGAATTTCTGCTGCATCTTAGAAGTTCGAGGTACGAATCTTAGCCACAGTACCAAATTGATAATTTTCATGCATCTTTTCACGTCGTGCGGTATGGCTTCCCCACTCTTTACTACAGCTAATCTGCAGGTTTGTCTGATTCTTTGGTTGAATGTTTGTAAAGTCGAGCATTACTACGTGGTATTGTCCTCTGTCAATGAAGAAGCAGTACAATTAACGTCCCACTGTATAACTTCCTATGATTATATATACGCTCGCTTTCAGTAAGTTTCTGTCGCACGAACAAACAAGCCCTCGAAAAATTTCCTTTCTTCATTAAAAGGAGAACGCCACGAGGCTTCATCTCTGTTGAACCTCCACGCTGACGCCAATCGCGGGCGCCACTTGTTCGTAGCACTTTTCACATTTCTCAGGTGGCCTGACAAAAACATATACTATCGAGTTAACTCGTCCATTCACGGTTATTCTTTTCGAGACGAGTTGTTTGGACAAATGAGTTACTACCGTAAAGGAGTAAACCTTATGCTTTAACTCATCATCTTCTTGAAACTGCAGGGGAGTAACAGTTTGTCCCCTTAAAGCTTGTTCCAAAATAAAGTACGAATATTTCATTCTTTATAGGAAGTGGTGTTAATAGCAGTACACTTAACCTCCAGAGCGACTAATCACTCTGTCTTCTTTAGTAATTCACACCTCAGTGTATAACATCCTTTTTTACCAAATATACATTTTCAAGGCGTGACCTTTGTACCGGAAAAGCACTGTATCCGATTTACAAACGAAAATAAAAAAGACAACATGAAAGACGAACCTATCGAGAGGTGGCGTCTGGTTGAAGGCAGCTGCACGTTCCACGAGGCCGCAGTTCCTTCGCGTCGTTTCTCGAATTGTGAACAAGCACCACTTGACATCGACGCTCACTTTCGCAGCGTGCAAGTTGACTTCGAGAAGAGCGTAGTTGTCGTCAACGGTTTCCGACAAAAACCAAACTAATTTAGTGGCGTCTCCAAGTGCCGGGTTCTCAAGATACGACACTCGGCTTATGTACCGACTGTGGCCTATGGTGTGAGCGAGCCAGCCAGTGTAGCAAAAATCGCCGTTGATGAAAATATCGAAGTCCGAGATGCTGGTGTTGGCGGACATCGACTCGAAAAAAAGTTCCCAGCACGGTGAGGTAGCGGTGGTTTCCGGTTCCAGTGGACTTGTCACCATCAGTCTCAGTTTCCGAAGTGCAGTAGTCTCCCGGATGTATTTAGCCAGGGCAGAGAACAAAAGCTCGCCAGCCTCGAATACGTCCAGAGAGATGAAGGTGACGTTATCGAAAGTAGTTAGTTCTCGTAAACCATCAATTTGTACACTCTCGTCTCTGCCGAGGTAGATGCCCGTGAAGACACCGAAACGTAAGAGATTTACTCCTAATCTATGAACGTAAAGTCCGAAGGAAACGTGTGCAGACGGCTTTGTGAGTGCCAATGCTTCCAGTACAGGAGGAAACGTTTGGTAGTCTCGGGTGAGCCTATGTATGACCTCGAGCTTCTTGAGATGTTTGTTTCTCGGCAGCTGGGCGAAGACGGCAATCCAGTTATTCGGATGCCACAAGCAGTACGGAAGCGCAAGCTTTTCTAATGTCCGGTTAAGGGCCAATGCATCCGCGAAGCGTGTCAGTGTTACCTCCGATATATTGGCATACGCGTTGCCTGCCCAGCCAACATAAAGTTCCCTCAAGGTGCAACATTCTGTCAGTATACTGGTGATGAAATTCACGGTCCTTTCGCCGCCACAAACATCTAAAACTCGGAGCGTAGAGAGGGTGTCATTTCGGACGAGGACCTTGTCAAGAAGGAGCGTCTCGCAATCCACGTTGTGGCCGGCAACCGTCAGACTCTGAAGGAGACCATTGCTCTTCACATATTTCCCGAGTGGTCCTGGTGGCTTGGCGGTGTTCCAATACGTCGCCAGGTCAACCCACTTAAGCGTCGAGTTGGCGGCCAGAGCGTCGATAAGTGTTTTGGGTGGCTGGCTGAACCCGAAAGATGAATGGATCACCAGCGAAGTAAGGCATTTCGTACTTCTCAAAAGCGTCGATATGTCATTTGTGGTTTCTGCGCACGCACACATGCCGGATAAACTCAGCACTTCCAGACTGCGAAGCCTAGGAAGGTGTTTTTTGACATGGCCCTGCGTACTGCAGTCTTCTTCGAAAAGGTGCAGTGTTAGCTTCTTTATCCTGGAGTTTTCCGGCAGTTCCTGCAAAACGGTCTGGCCGTGTGGCTTCCCCGGAATGTCCACTATCTCGAGTGCGGTGATGCATACGTGGGTTTTGAGTAGCCAGCGTAGAAAGGGAATCGCCCGGTGCGGTTCTGGAACGGCAAAAGGCACCAACTCTTCGTGGATGCTCGCCAAGGACAGCAAGCCTCCTCTTTGTTCCCGGAGCTCCAGGTTGATGTCAAAGAGCAGCTTGTTGCAGTATGGCAGACAGTTGTTTATCTGGCACACCTGATCATTGCTCGAGGTGCAAACTGGTCGGTAACGATCGACGTCTGCGGAATTCACGGCGGCGCTTGCGTCGCCGCTTTTTTCGAGGGCTGAGAGCGATGCGTCTTGCTCTCTCTCTGGGTGAATCCTGTCCATAACGCTCCGCCTTGGTATCGTTCACCCCGCTTATCTGATTGAACCTGCGCAATACAAAATACACAATATTCGATTATTTCCGGGGTTGCAGTGTACTGCGGTCAGAGATACTTCCAGGGTGAAGGAGCCCGATTCACTAATAAATTAATGTTGTATGCCTTCACACTGCGGATGCATTGACATGGTCAGTAGGTGGGAGGGGTTCTAAACTGTACCCTGTCGAACTTTTGTATTAATTTTGAGTGTGCATGTATACACGACTACATAAAAACACAAGCGCGGTCGTGCATAATTAGCGGTTGAACCGTTCCCACTCTACAAAAAAAGGTTTTTGGTTTCCCCTGTGTGGATGAGCCAACAATGCTTTCAAAATCCTGCATCAATTTGTAGAGACATGAGCAAAGCTTGACACACTCTTCGATGCATTTCCGGTTGAGCAATAATCAGCCATTCACCGAATAGTCAGGAAAAAAAGAAATTTCGTAACATATATATCTGGTACGGCGTTCGTGTGCCCTAGTGACTTGTGCAAGGTCAAATTATATTTGTCGCAAAACTTGGAACCAAAGGTGGTCGAAATACTATTGTCTCAGACATCGACGCCCGCCTTACAATTGAAGCGCTACAAGGTAAGGGAAGAATTAAGACAACCGAGAACTTAAGAGAATTTTAGGGGCGAAACTCCTTAAGGCGTGGGTCTGTCCATCCCTTGTATGTATATAGTAGTACGTAGCCACCGGTGTAGTAGTATGTAACGGGTACGTGCCACCGAGGATGCGAGATGGGAGAGGGCGGTACTTGGAGTGTTCACTAGATGGACGCATGGATGGATGGACAGACAGACTAGCGTACGAGCGGACGGATGGATAGACGCGCGGACGTGCGGAGGGATGGACGCATGAACAGACAGACAGATGGTTGCACTCACGGACGGACGCGCGGACAGACGGACGGACACATGGATGGACGCACGGATGGTTGCGCGGACGGATGGAAGCGTTTCACCCCACTCCTCACCATTCACTCCTTGGATATGCTGTGTTTTTGTTTTTGTTTTTAATATTCCTAATGTTATATTCGCCAAAGTAAACTAGAAACTATCTTTACGGTTTCTCTGACACTTGCCTATATAGTTGATTCCCTCATTTTTCATTTTGACTGAGCGCCTTAAATAGGAGGAGAAGGGAGGGGAAGGGGCGTATGCAGTCAATCTGCAATGTGTGCTATATCGTTTAGTTCAGCGTATTGTAGGGTCCACGAGGCATCGCCCACTTTTGCGGGATGGCTTTTCACGTTCCTTCTGCTTATTTATTTGCTTGTCTCCCGGCTGCGGCGGCTGCATTTCCGATGGAGGCGGAAATGTACGCCCGTGTGCTCAGATTTGTGTGCACGTTAAAGAACCCCAGGTGGTCTAAATTTCGGGAGCCCTCCACTACGGCGTCTCTCATAATCATATAGTGGTTTTGGGACGTTAAACCCCACATATCAATCAATTTATTTGCTTGTGTGTGTGTGTGTGTGTGTGTGTGTGTGTGTGTGTGTGTGTGTGTGTGTGTGTGTGTGTGTGTGTGTGTGTGTGTGTGTGTGTGTGTGTGTGTGTGTGTGTGTGTGTGTGTTTACTGGCGTGACTTCTCAGAGCTCAACTGGTTCAAGCAAAGTGTCGATAACTGCTTGTTTCATGACTAAAGACTGCTTTCGCTGGGAAAACTCTGGCGTTCCCGTGACAGTCGTGATGGCGTATGTGGCACGTTAAGCGAACGAACGCTGCACTTTAAGACTTACGATGTGATATTCCCAAGCCCGCTGTATCCCTGCAGTGCCATGGTTCTCCTCGACCGGGGCAAAGTGCTTTGTGCATATTATAAGCAGACCTTGCTTCCACATTTTTTTTTCTTCTCGATCTTCGTTTTTTTTCTCGCATGAGCGTAAAAAAATGCGTGACGTCCTAACCGCTTTCGGTTATGATGTCAATTCTTATTTATTTTTTTCCGGTGCGGTAAGTTGTCCACGAAATATATACGTAGATGGCAATGAACCGCGAACTGCTTGATACATGGGCTTCTAAGAAAGTTGCGCTACCAGTGTACATGTACCTTTGCTTAGGTTTGGGTTTTGTCCACACTTATGAAATGAATCTCGTAGGCCATGTTGAGGAAACCCGTGTTGGAGACTTGCTTCGCCGGGGGCCGAAATGCTTGCAGATGATCACGAGAAAACAGTGGGTTCCTTCAATGCCCTCATTCAGTTAATGTTAGTTGATTGCCATAAAACTTGATTGAACCTTGCGCTAATAGAACTCACGCTCCGATATGATATATACGCAATATAACAGCTAACTTTAATCCGAGGTGTAGATTTTGTTCGAGCTTTGTTGCTTGAAACACGCTTTCATTATTTAAAAGACTGCTGGACAGCTGCGTGCGACTTATACCTGTCGAGACACAGAATTTACGTCTGCTCCCACTGCTGCAGCTATGCGAGCAGAACGAGAACTCGCTCTCTGGATTTCGTGCCAAATGGTTGTACCCCTGCGATTTCCGACGACAGCGCAGCTATGACCGACTGGCTCGCCCTACGCCATCTCCTGTCGCCGACAAGAGCTCTCGCTGAGTGGTGCCCTGTTTTCGGACTCCTGCGACCGTGTCTATCTTTCCTATCTTCTTGCTTCTGGATGTCGCCGTCCCTGTGCCACGCTCTCTCCTTGCCCCCCTCTATCTCTATACCTTTAATCCTATCTTTTTAATCCCTCCTTACCCCCATCCCTCGTGAGGTACTGTTGAGGTAAGGCATTGTGATGCAGACTGTTACGGGGCTCCCTTTTCTCTTCTTTTCTCTTTAGGAATCACACAAGAAAGCAAAATGAGCTGACGTCCTCTTGCTGCGTATTTGATCGGTTCAGATGATTACGACTGCAGACACGCGACTGAGAAATCGAGAAGCGAGCGACTGAGCCAAAGCAGCTGCTTTGTGACCGAAGCACCGATTTACGACCAATCTCCTTGCGATTTCGTCGCTCGACCAGTGCTAGTCGCAGGAGACAAATCACCCGCAATATTTCACGCTTTTTTGTTTCTGCGTATTGCATTCCCACTCAAACACACAACTCGGCGAGAACTTCTATTTATGTTAAAGCGACATCCTTAGGTTCATCATTATAAAAGCGAAAAGTGGCCCTCGGCGTCAAGACGAGTGATATAAAAAAACGTAATTAGAGGATGATGTTTCATTGTGAAGTCAATGTGACGTCACATTTAGCCCTAAATTGGTATACTCCGCCATGAGGTCAAGTACCCTGGCATCTCTATATGATATCACTTGATATTTTCGCTTGATGTGCTGACTCAGGAAGTACCGAAAAACTGTGTAAGCCTAAAAGGGCTGCTGATGCCGGACGCCATGGAAAGATGGCTGCTGCGTGCAGAAAGCTTTAGAGAATACAGGGAAGGCCAATACAATCGACTGAGCAGAAAACAAAAGTTGCTTTCGACTTCGACTCGTCCATTGCGAATGCCAAGGCAAATACAAACGAAAACGTTTCATTTTGCATAGAAAAAACTTGCCACAATCTCGGGTAGTCATGGAAAAAAAAAGGTGGGGCCGGGAGTTGAGTATGGCGCTGTGACATGTTTCTGCGTGGCAGGCGTTTCCTCTGCTGCTTTACTTTCACGCGTTGTGCATCGCACGTGGTCGTTTAGTGAGGTTGTTCATTCCTTGAGGTTTATGAGTTCCGGGGATTCACTTTCGCGGACGTCTCTAAATTTGGGCTACTCCGTGATTCGAGCGAGTGCTTTGTGTACTCTCTTGGCAGGGGATGTCTGTACCTGGACGGAAATGATGTAGTGGTCACTACCAGCGAGTTGACAGGTGTTCTTCCACGTGGACTGCGCAATATTCTTGCAGTATGCGAGATCGGGTGACGTGTCCCTACACAAGCTGTTTCCTATGCGTGTCGGTGACTGCTGCAGGTCATTCAGTAGAGTGAGGCGGAGGTCCTGGCTTAGTTGCCATAGCTCCTTGCCTCGTTTGTTTGCCTGCAGGTAGCCGCAGTCAGGGTGCCTGGCGTTGAAATCTCCCAGTATAAGAAGTTGTGTGCCTCGACATGGCGATGTGGTTTTCTGAAAGAGCAGGTTGAAGTCGTCGGCGCGTGCCCGGGGTTCGCAGTATACGTTGAAGATAAAGACTGACCGATGCGAGCGTTTTCGCGGAAGAATTTCCACAACCGTGTGTAGAATGTCCAGGAATTCTTAGTTATGTTGTTTCGCCATGAGGCTCTTGTGGACGAGCGTACCTGTACTTGTGGCTTCTTGGTTGTGCAGGTCGGTGAATTGTTGGAAAGTGATGTAACCCGGGAGTGAGATAGCAGCTGTTGTTTCCTCTAGTGACGTCTGGAGGCGTTTGGCGATTCGGCAGTTGTGCTTCTTGTACGAATAGCTGCAGGTGGGCTTTCCTTTTACGGGAGCCCCTGCAGTTCCACAGCCATTTAGTCAAGTGGGTTCTGGCCATGATGTATCAGCTGTAGCATTCCTTGAGGGAGTCGTGGGTTTGCTGGGCTGGGTGGAAGAGTGAGAGGACACTCTGTTGCGTATGATAGCTGGTGTTCTGGCCATGCTTTGTTCAATTACTGCGAAACTGGTGTCTGTGGCAGTTCTAAGTGCTTCTAATCCGGCTACGTTGTTGTTCACCGTGGCTTCCATGTTTGAGAATCGTGTCTTTATGTTCGTTAGGCGTGAGTCTACGGTTGCGAAGGCTTCTGTTACGGTGGTGCGAACGGCATCGGTGACCGTGGCATAAAGTGTCGTGCGGAGAGCTTCGGCAACGGATGCGTTGACCGTTTGAATAATTCTCGCCGTCGTGTCCTCATCGGATTGCAGCGTTTCCGTGGAAGTCGTTACTTTACGTTTGGCTGCAGCGGATGGTTGGGGCTGTGCAGTTGAATTATGCACGGGCTGGCTGGCCTTTGCCAGTCGGCTTTCTGGAGAGTGGTTCAGCGCAAGCAGCGTTTCAATCTGCGCTTGTTGCGTCACCATTTGAGATTTCTACGCACTGATTGCGTAAGTTCCTTGACGAGCGGGTCATGCGTCGAGGCGCCCGATTTCGATGGCTGCGGGTGATATGATGGAAGCGGAGACGCCGGGCTTTGCGCCCATGGAACACTAAGGTTTCGTGGTGACGTTTTTGATAAATTGGCATGCCGACTGTGACTTGGTGATCGGGTTCTTGATTTGTACCTTGAGTGGGAGGTTGCTTGACCCTGACGAGATCGTGACTTCAATCGGCTTTCTCGTTTCGTCGGCGTTTGTGATGTCCCAAGACTGGGTGTCGTGGTTAGGTTCGTCGCGTAGCAAGGCGTGTGACGCGAGGAAGATGGAGACAGTGAGGAAAACAAAGGGAAGTTATATTGGACGAAAAAAACTATTGCACATACAGTACTAAAGTCGTACACGCACACGGTTCACAAACATAAGGAAATAAACAGTCTCACAGTCTGAGCCGTAACCCGGTGCCTTGAAGTGGGACCCGTTGCGTACTCGGATGCAGTCGTCTCTTAGGTGCGAGGTCAGCATACCACTATAGAGGGCATCACCAGGTCTAGGCGTAGCCGCTCACTGTCAGCGACGTCGGCTCGGTGGACATGGTGAGCAGCTCCGGTCTTTCGAGGGCGCTCGCCGTACCAGAGATGTCCGCAGGACCGCTCACCCAGAACTCGTGCCTGGCCACGCCGACACGCCGTGCCCGAGGACGTCAATGGCTCGAAGACACAAACCCGGCCTTTCGAACCTCGCGCGTAGTTGCGGGTTCGCCCTAGGCTCCCTTGCGTCGTCTTGCCGGCGTCCGGACAGCTTCGTTCGCCGCGAGCGTCTCCTCTTAATTTTTTTCAGTGGGCGCGCTGCAATGCCCCTTCATTCTTCTCATCTTCCAGGTGATGTGGCGCTGTCTTCTGCTATGCTCGCATTTTTTCAAGCTACTACATCACACTTGGGTAGTTACACTCGTTCAAGGCAGGCGGGCTGTCGTCATTTGAGGTTGGCTGCATCGCTGATGACTTGGTTTGTAGCGTCTTTTCTACTTGTGCTGCGTTAAGTGGTTCAGGCTTTTTGGCGAAGAGGTACTGGCATTTTGAGCTGTTAGTAATGTGTCCTCCTTGACAGACGATACCGCGTGCTTGGCATGTTGGTGGCGTTCCTTGCGGCGGTGGCTCGTGGTCTTCGCCGTAACGCAGGCAGCGTCGGTGCCGAGGTTGAGGGCACACATCGGAGTGGTGCCCAGTCTTCCGGCAGTTGACGCATGCGTCTGCTTTGGGAAAAAAAGGTATACTCGGATGAGACCTCCACAGTGTAGAAGCCATCTAGGTAGGTGGTCCCCGAGCAGCGTTATGAGTAAATTCTTCGCTTTTGCCATGCGTCTGTTGCCTACTATTTGGTAGTCAGGGTTGCTTTCTTGAAGGTCTTTCAGCGTCTCGTCATCGGTGGGGAACGTGTGGGCGTAGAAAGCGATGCCTCGCATCGCGTCATCGGGAGGCGGGGCGTACATGTGTAGCTCATTCTGCCGGTCTTCTCCGAGAAGGATTGACGTGATGCGATGGTACGCGATTGCTCGGTCGGTGGTAGCCATACTAACGGTGAAAGTGTTATTCTTTGGGTGTATGCGTATTCGGTCACGTTTGGCGGTGTCCAGGTCACACAGAGATGCCGCTTTAAGCAGTGCTCTTCGCAAGTTTCCGGGTGATGTGCGCGTGAGGTCAATGGGTGTTTTGTGGCGTCCCACGATGTGGTACGTGTGGGACGGCAGTCTTGGCAAGGGATGGCGTTTCAGTTCCGGCGGAAGCCGGGGAGGGGGGGGGGGCAGAGGAGTATGGGGGCTTTGCTTGTCTGCGCGTAGTTCATTTGGGCTTGTTGCTTCAGTGCCTGGTGACGTTTCGCCTGAGCTCGAAAACCTTGAGGTGGTGTCTAGGAATCGTCTGACCATTCCTCGAGAGAGACTTCAACGCCGTCGACCTCGATGTCCATATCAGCTGGTGTCCCGGTGGCCGCTAGGGCGGCGTCTGGTGCAGCGTCGCTCGGCCTAGGCGTCCAGTGTCGGGGCTTGACGGTGTGGCGTGAATAGATGAAAAGCTTACTTGAAAATGGTGACCAGTATCTATCGGAAAGTTTTATCTTCGGGACCAGTATGACTTGCGGAAACCATTCGTACAAGAAACGCTGAGCTATGGGCACATCTTCCTACTGAAGCATCGGAAAACACCGGAGCTCGGTGCAGACGCGTCCAATCGCTTCTAGTGCCCCACGCCTTGGCATGAACGCGTGAAGAAAACCGTGCCTTTTACGTTTACCTCAATTGCCAAGCAGCGTCTGCGTCAATATGAAACGCTGATCACGCACATCCATCAGGGCCAAACCTCATAAGCGCGAATATGCACGCGACAGCGACGAGTGACGCTATGAGCGACGAAACAGGGCGTTCGCGCGACGTGTCGCGTGCTCGTTCTCGCGCGATCGCTCGGTTCTCCAGATTTGGAAACCGTCGCTCATCGCCCGGAAGTGCTGGGCTCAAGCAGCCAATAGCGAACAACCGGAAAAGACAAAGACTACATAGGTGCTCGTGACCCTGCCCGAGTCACGTATGCGCAACAAGAAATAACGCAATGTTTACGCATGTGCATATAAAAAAAGTGCTGCAAGGCATTCATAAACATTTTCCGTTCTATTACACAACATTATATCTTATTTTTAAATTACATACCGCTCACTACGCGGTTTTCTTGGTGCGAGTAGACGGCCTCATGCCAGCAACAGTGAAGTTCGCTCGCCGAAGCCGTCGCGTGAAAGAGGTTTGCCTGCGCTAGCGACTGATCGCGCGAAGACGAGCTACGTCGCGTTGCTCGTTGCTGTCACGTGCATTTTCGCGCTTATGAGGTTTGGCCCTCACTTTCAACAGCGGCGCGAAACTCATACCCGACTCTTTCGCGTAGTGTTACGTCGTAGCTCCACTCCCGTATAGCTTTCTCGCCATGGAATGGTGTCCGCGTGCATACGAATGAAACAACGAATGAGCAACGTTTCAAGTAAACGCGCCGTAACCACGATCGGAAGTATAGCGAGCCAGTGGTGGCACAACGCACCTGTGCCCCCCCCCCCCCCGAAATTTCGTAGCCGTGCTCCCGCACGTCATCAACAGGAGTTGGTTAACTTGCTGCTCTCATAGTTCAAATGACCATGGTTGATGCCTTCCCCGGCTAACATGACGGAGTGCGTCAAAGCGAGCCACATAATAAATGAACGCGTCTACATACCTGTCTAGAGATGCAACGACGTTGTCCGAAACGATGGCGTGGCAGAGCGCGTGATGGAACAGTGTCCAGAAAACTGAAGAATGTTGATGACAATGATAATTTGGCTTTCCAATCTCCGCGTGAAGGTAATGGAAGGACACGGAGGTGGACGATTCATGGAAATGCCACTCGTCCCGCTTTCATTCTCCTCCCTTTTTGGGTGCGCTTTAATTCGCAGCTGAAGTTATTGTCCTTAAGTAAATATCGACTATGCCAGGAAAGTGTTCCGTGGAAGGATTCACGCGGATAATCGGAGAAAAACAGCACAGAATAAATTGCAAGCGACATCAGTAGATGGATTGGATTGGATAAACTTTTATTTGGTCCTCCAAAACACAGATCACTGTGTTGCGGGCAGCTCCCACGTGAAGACTGAGATGCCAAGCTCCTCAGCCGCCTCGCGGGCTTGGTGGACAGCCCAGAGCTGATCTGCCAAGGATGAGCTGCGGATTGCCGCCTCCCATCTGGCAGAGGTGATGTGCGATAAATGAGCGAATTTGGTGCACTGCCAGTGCATGTGTTCTAATGAAGCTATTTTCCCACAATGTGGACAAAGATTACTTGGGTATAGGTCAGGGTACATGATGTGTAACATTTTCAAAGTAGGGTACATCCGCGTTTGCAAAAGCCTTAATGTAAGTGCTTGGGGCCCGGTTAGATTTTTGTGAGGTGGAGGGAAAATCCTTCTAGACAGGTAGAAATGTTTAGTGAGCTCGTTATATGTTGTAAGAATTTCCCGGTTATCCCCTTCACCGGTAGAACGCATCCCCGGGGAGGCGCGGTTGGAGAGTTCTCGCGCCGCCTCGTGTGCTGCTTCGTTGAGATTGGGAGGGGAATCGTTGATTTGTCCAAGGTGAGCTGGGAACCAACTCAGAAGATGATGTGTTATGTTCTTGCCTTGCAGTATTTTCAGCGTTTGTTCACAGACCGTCCCCTTGGCGAACGCCCGTAGTGCTGCCATGGAATCACTGTAGACCACTTCAATGTTATCCATCTTGAGTGCTAAGGCGATGGCCACTTGTTCCGCAATGATTGGGTCTTTCGTCCTGACCGTCGCTGAGTTGACGACATGGCGAGCCCCATCGACTACCACTGCCACAAACGCTTTCCCATTGGCGTAGGAAGCCGCGTCAACAAATACGACCCCTCGTTCCTCGTTTGAGACTTGACGAAGTATAGTCCTGGCCCTCGCTACTCTTCTTCCGACGTTGTGTTCTGGATGCATGTTTCTCGGTATAGGAGATACCGTGATAGTCTCCCTGATGTTGTCAGGGATATCATTGTAATTGCGTCTGATTGCTATTGGGTGTTGGCCCAGCTCCTGCAGGATCATTCTCCCCGACCTTGTAGTAGATAACCTTGCAAACTGTGCTCTCTCTTGGGCTTCTGCTATTTCTTCGAGCGTGTTGTGTATGCCAAGCTCAAGCAGACGCTCGGTGCTGGTATGTATGGGTAGGCCCAGGACCTTCTTGATAACTTTCCTGAGGAGCCCATTCAGTGTCTCGGACTCTGCTCTTGACCAGTTGTGCATTGCTGCCTCGTATGTGAAGTGACTTAGAACAAACGCATGCATCAACCTGATGAGGTTGTCTTCCTTGATCCCATTTCTTTTGTTGGCCACTCTGCGTATGAGGTGCACCGCACTGTCCGTTTTCCGAGTTAACTTGGCTATAGATTTGCTGTTGGCGCTGGTAGACTCTATCAGCATTCCCAGGACTTTGATGGAGTCGACCCTCTGGATGGCATCCCCTTGATTTGTACGGAGATAGATGTCTATCTGGTTTAACGGCTTCCATCCCCTGGGCTTTGGTCCCCGGCGTGCAGTCAGATAAAGCAAAAGTTCTGACTTACTCGAGGAGCACTTGAGCCCGGAAGGGCGAAGGTGGTCTTCTACGGTGTCAATCGCCTCTTGCAGAGCGCTCTCAATCTGCCCCTCGCTTCCACCTGTGCACCAGATGGTAATGTCATCTGCGTAGATGCTGTGCTTCAATCCTTCAATGCTCGATAATTTCTTTGACAGTCCAATCATGGCAATGTTGAACAGCATTGGTGAAATCACTGCCCCTTGTGGCGTATCAGTAGATGGTTTACGAAGAAATTTAAAGGAAGTTTACGTGAGTTGCGAACAGAGCGACCCTAGAAGAGCAAACTAAAAGCAATAGTAAAGAAAAAATTGAACGAATAGTACCGTAAAAGTTATTTCGGAAGCATTATGCGTTTTTTTAGCCCCCGAGGTAAAAAAAAACTTATAAAGCGAGAGGCGGAGAGAGGGGAATAAAGGAGGAGGTCACATCACTACAGAAGTGCCTGCTTGAACGGCTTTGCACTGTGGTAAGCTCGCAGTAAGGGCAGTGCATGTAACAGCGCGAAAAGGTGGAGAGGAGGAGCACATATTGAGTGCTGTTTACTCACTCACTTTTTAATCGTCCTTTCCTGGCTATAACATGAGTTTCAACGTGCCAAATAGCCCAGGAAGCCACCATTATTCGCTAGGAATACTTTTGTGATTGCTTCCTATGCGTGTCCTCCGTGTGCTGGTGGACCAGATTCTGCGGTAGCTAACTCTTTTGTTGTTGTTTTTCCCCAGGATGCTAGTAATCTGCAAAATATGTCTATTGCACCACGTTTATGTTATGGGTTTTAAAGGTTGTAATGTGTACATGCGCTACCGTGCGTCCCTTTGTAAGGAGGGGGGATAGGGGTTTGTAAGCATTCTGCTGGGCACACAACAGAGGCGGGACTGAAGGGAACGTCACGAGAGGGGGGAGAAAACCAACAGCCAGCAGGCAAGCTGAGGGAAATACGAAATGTTTTAAGCGCACGAAGAAATACAGAATCGACCTGTGCGGGAAGGCTACTGGGCATGGGCAGTAACCCAACAGGTAGCGTCCTCTACATGGTACTATTTCTCTTTTGCATGGTTGAAAAACGTGAGCCCGGCAGGTGACTGGTCGTACAATCGTGTGCCGTTGTTAAGCGCCCTTGCTTTCGTACTGTGGGCAAATGTGCCAGCTCACTGCGCCAATTATTTCACCGAGAAAAGAGCGTGAAGTGCTGACGATAGTTATAGCGCGAGAACAAAACGACGACACAGAGACGAGAAGGACACGAAAGACACGAGCGCTCGTGCCTTTCGTGTCCTTCTTGTCTCTGTGTCGTCGTTTTGTTCTCGCGCTATAACTATCGTCATGCCGCACCAACTAGCCCAAGCTGCTACACTTCCAAGTGAAGTGCTGGACCGGGTGGTTCATGTGTATGTGTGAGAAAAACCTGCGAACACTCCTGGTGACGCCGCGTGATTGAATGCGCTCTCTTCGTCCTTGTCTTGAGCTTTAGCTGGTTTTCCTCGCACCTAAACCGAGAAAAAAATCAGCTCCGCGTGGCAGCGCTACGAAGAGAGAAATGTTCGGATGACGGCATGTTAAGTTACAGAATGCTGGTGGTGGAGGAAACAACCATTTCTGAAACAAATGAGATTGGCGCACGCAGCCTGCCGTGAGGGCCGAAACGACAACCACGGATTTTAAATGCGAAGCCCTTCTTGGCGAACTTCAGCGACTTTGAGCGCATCTATCTATCTATCTATCTATCTATCTATCTATCTATCTATCTATCTATCTATCTATCTATCTATCTATCTATCTATCTATCTATCTATCTATCTATCTATCTATCTATCTATCTATCTATCTATCTATCTATCTATCTATCTATCTATCTATCTATCTAGCCGCCTACGACATTTAGCTGTCCTGGCCGTTTGGATAAAGGTATCAATACCAAACTTGGTATGACATACCATGACTGTATGAAGAACATAACTGACTAGTCATGACATTAAAATCATCATATGTATGTCACGAATGTCATGATTTACATTTTGTATTCTTGCTGCTCTTGTGATGGTTTTATTCACATGACATGTTGCAAAACTGGTATGGTATGACATCACTGCATGGTGGACACAAGCAACAGACAATAACATGAAAATCACTACTTGCGTGTCACGTAATAACATGACTACATGCCACAGTCATGATGTGCTCGCGGCCGTTTCGCTAGCTTTGCACATATATACCAAATTTGGTATGACGGGACGTGAATGGCTGACGAAGGCATGTGACTGGTACAAACGTGATAATTATGAGATGCGTGTCATGTAAAACTATGACTGCATGCTACGTTCATGATGCGTTCACGGCCGTTTCGCTAGTTTCACATGTACCAAATTCGGTATTACATGACGCGAACGGATGACATAGGTAAATGACACGTCCAAACATGATCACAACATGCGTGTCATGTAACAACATGACTACGTCCCACACTGGTGATGCGTTCATGGCCGATTCGCTAGCTTCAAATATGCCAAATTTGGTATTACATCACATGAATGGATGACAAAGCTATGTGACTGGTGCAAACATGATAATCGTGAAATGCGTGTCATGAAAGAACATAACTAGATGCCACACTCAAGGTGCCTGTACACTTCTACGTGACACTGTGCGCGTGCGCGCCGGCGTTCGCTTTATTGCATCACGCCAACAATGCCACGCCAGGCGTTGATATCCTCCTAGTAGAGATCAGTGGATCTGTCCACTGACCTTCATTGTGGATCTACCTGCCTTATACTCGCAGGCGCGCGCTGCGTTGCTTTGACGCATGCGCGTTTGAGAGCCCACGGCGTCCCTCCGTCGCGAAGAGAGGCAGACGCGATGCCGTCTAAGTAATGTCGTCGGTGCGAAATGCAGCATGTCGCATATCTCGCTGGTTGCCGCCGGGCCGCGCTGACGAACGCTGGTTGCGTTTCGCTATAAAGCGTAGCGTCGCTGCGCCCAGCCTGCGCACCACGCTTTGCCATTTGGCATCATTTGACATTTTGGTGATTTTGACTGGAGACGCATTTATTAGACTGTACTTGAAGCACTTATAGTGCGCTGCACCTATATACAGAAATCTCTCCCGGCAACATGGTTGTAGACTCGTGCTCCATTGATGTGACGCGACCTATAGCTGCCATTTTCACGTAAACACCGGACTTCACGGACGGCGCCCAAGCCGCCTTCATCAAACCTAGTTCACCGTTAGATGTTTCAAAGGGGAACTTCTGATGCCTAACACATATCGTTCCTCATCGAAGAAGCAAGCGCGATCAACTTGCCCATTGCGAACAGCTGAGGTGGCGGAGTGCAGGTATCACCTCACCTTGTCGTTGCTCAGGCTGAAACGCGAGAAATGGTCGTTCCACGCAGTTTATTTACAAAAGTAAGCGCATTTTTTACACCTTTTACTATGTTCTTTCAAAAATAGGCATGCGTTTTCGGCGCTAAAGCTACAAAACAAGCGCACGCGAAGCACTGAGCGTGGCCTTGCGTATTTTAGTTTGCGAAGACGTTACACATCATGTACCCTGACCTATACCCTAGTAATCTTTGTCCACATTGTGGGGAAATAGCTTCATTAGAACACATGCTCTGGCAGTGCACCGAATTCGCTCATATATCGAACATCACCTCTGCCAGATGGGAGGCGGCAATCGGCAGCTCGTCCTTGGCAGATCAGCTCTGGGCTGTCCACCATGCCCGCGAGGCGGCTGAGGAGCTTGGCATCTCAGTCCCCACGTGGGAGCTGCCCGCAGCACAGTGATCTGTGTTTTGGAGGACCAAATAAAAGTTTATCCAATCCAATTGCAACCAAACGCGCGATTGACGCTTTCCTGCTTACACGGCAGGGGGCGCTCACTTTTCTGCAAATGGTCAATTATGATAGGTGAACATCCCTAATGGCCAGCACATTTTGTAAGGGGTGAAGCTCCCTAATATGTGGGTCGTGCACTTCCTGTGTGTATAGCCACCTCTAGTTTTAGTCCTTAGAATGTCCGCTGGATGGCGGTATTTGCATATGATCAATATATGATAAAAAGATGCGAGATGGCGGTACTTGGAGTGTTCAGTAGATGGACATACAGACGGACGCATGGACATGCGGACAGACGGGTGGACAGAGAGACGACAGACAGATGGACGGACCTATGGATGGATGGACGGATGGACATGCATACAAGCAAACGAACGGACATACACACAGACATACAGACGAACGGCTGGACGCACGCATGGACAGACGGACGGATGGACAGACGAACGGACAGATGGATGGACAGATAGACAAACGGACGAGGCCAGCGGTTGATTCACGGTTTGCCCATAAAACCCTTCGAAGCTTCGCCCCACTCATCATCCTTCACTCCATAGATATGCTATGCATAGATTTTTTTTTCTAAGGCTTGAGAAGATTTAGCAGGATGAGGTCTAACAATGTATTTTGTGCTTGTGTTATGAGCGGACGCAAGGTGGTGCCGTAATTTGACGAGTCCTTCGGTAGTGATCTTCTCAAGCTGTCGGTGTGGGATCTGTGTGCGCCGAGCCCAAAGCCCCTTAACTCAACTCTCCGGGCCGAAAAGCTTACCGTTCGACTCAATCCAACTTGTCGGAGTACTGTTCTGCATTCATTCGATCGACAGAACGGGGCCTCCTGCAGGGAGGGAAAAAAACGCCTCCGTGGGCTTCCGTTCCACCCACTGTGACTATTTGCGCGCCTTGACTGTCATAAAAGCCGTGTGGCTTCATTTCGTCCCGTACGCGCCTCGTTTCTGAAACACGACGCTTTCTCAAATAGCACCCCTGGTTCCTACATTTCTACTTATACTGCTTCGTAAAGTAAAACGTTTTTTGATAGAAAATGTTTATTACAAATATTTCCTCTCAATTTCCAATTTACAAATTATGGGATTATACACTCGTGACTGGTAAGCTTTCCATCATGCTGATCAGGACAGGCCACATAAATATGGTTATCGATTCCTTGAACAGTGGTTTACCCACTTTATAACCTCCCCCCCTCCCTCCCTAAAATGTTTTGTCAATAAGCACCTAGCATGCATTGCGGTATTTGGTACAGTGGTAGGAGAGCACTGTCCACAGCACGAAGTACAGCATGGTAGTGCTATTATTATCGACCTCTCCACACATGGCTGAATATTTTTGAAGAGAAAATAGGCCCGTATTCACAAACCAACCTTGGTCTTACCTCACGTTTTCAACTTCCTGCACACTGTGGTCCTTTATGAAAGGGAACACGCAAACGCGTGGCCTGCACTCTGCGGCGGCTGCCTACAGCACCTTCAACCGACAAGTGAAGAAAGCACGTTTGCTTTCGGCGTCATCTATGGCCAAACAAGATAACGAGTCATGACCGGTAGACAAGCGATGCTAGATTACGTTCCCTCACCACTTGCGCGGCGAGCGATATCGGGCGATTACTGCAGCTTGCGCCGTGGTCGCCCACAATGTTTGATATGTTGGCAGTGGACTACGCACTACAGGCTTGAGCCAAGATGAAGGGCAATCTAGCAGCGCTAGTCTACCGGCCATAGCTCGTTTTTTTTTTTTTCGGCAAGAGATGACGCAGAACGCGAACGTATTTTGTTTTGCTGTCGGTTGATGGCGCTGTAGGCAGCCGCCGCAGAGCGCACGCCACGCGGTCGCGTGTTCCCTTTCATAAAGAACGACAGTGTACACTCTACCTGCGGTATAAAGGCACAAAAATGGTAACAGGGTGGAAGATAAGGATAAGACTGGTTCATGAATACTGGCTCATTTTGTCCTTCATGCGCAAGAAAAAAAAAGGTTTAAAACTGATAGGTAAACTCGAGGATATGATGAGGTTGGTTTGTGAATATGGGCCTAATGTTGGCTCTGCCAAGCTTTTGTTCGACATCGCACTCACTGTTGTAAGTGGTCGTGGTTTTGTGTTGAATTCCTTGCATTCATTGTATAAGTGGTCCTGGTTTTGTGTTGAATTCCTTGCATTCATTGTATAAGTGGTCCTGGTTTTGTGTTCAATTCTTTGCATTCATTATTTTTAAGTAGGAAACGGGTTTGGAACTTGCACTGCTCGACACACAGAGGAGGCGCTAACTAGTACTTTTGCATATCGGGTGATTTTATTGCGGACAGCTATAACACTTTGTCTCACTTGTCTCATATCAGCAGCGAACAGTAGCACTATGTCAGAGAAAAAAAAATAGACTGTTGAGTTACTGCTCGCGTAATGACGACTCATATTTTATTTTATCATGATGGGCACTTTCTTTCTTGTAGTGCCAGAAGGTATGCTACAAATAAAAAGAGGACGCCAATTATGATAATGAACACTAGAGCAGTGCGAATAACAAAATTTTGGGTGCGAAGCGAAGTTCAATATTGGATAGTGAGTGCGATCGAATGTAATATTTTTTCGAATATTTCTAAAGTAATATTTCTAAAATATTTTATAATGTTTCAAAATAAAATGGCAAAAAAAGTTGTAGAAGATTGCTAAGCATAATATTGTGAGATGGCAACATAACAATGTTTATTTTAGTTAGACTGGTAAAGCGCTGGCGGGGGGCGGGGGTGTTCCTTAGTAGTTCTAAGCAAGAATGAGGCAATGGAGAGGCTGAATTGTGTTCATGTACGTGATTTAGTGCAACCAAAGTGTTTCCGACAACACTTTAGATGAGAAAGATAAAGATACCATTTCCTCATTCTCTCCCGTTTTTTCAACTTCTGTGGAAGACCAACTGATGTGTAGGACGAGGGGGTTGTTCCCTTCAAATACGGATATGACGACTGTTATAGCGCGAGCTCAGGACAACGTTGAAGGTGAGCCCGTGTTCTTCTCCGTTTTTCGTCTTTCTGGTCTGGTGCTATATAACAATCGCCATGTCCTACAAACTAGCCCAAACCGCCACGCTTCAAGTATGGCGTTCCAAATACGCCTCTTTGATGCCACTATATAACATCTAAAATTTCTGATGCAAAAAAATAACTTTGGCGTCTGCATTTTCGTACTTACTGCTCAAATTTAAGACACAAAACAGCATTAATTGAGTCCTCGTCCTTGCCACATATATCATCTCCATGTTGGAGCCAGTGTTTTCTTGAGTCAATAAATTTGCTACTGTAGCGGTCCTTGACAGGTAGCTTTGCTGTTATGCGAAATCGTATTCAGGCAAAACATAGTACTTATTCGAAGTGGTTAGTTTTAATTCTACGTTGACTTGGTCTTTAAAAATTCGACCATCGAGGAGCTCAAAGGCAGCTTTGCCTCATTACAAATATATTAAGGTGAAGCCCAGTAACAACTTAAAGGGATGATTTTTATTGAACGTTGACTATTTGTATTTCGGAAGTTCCGAAAAGTTCTAATTGCCAGTGTCCAGTGTGAATGGAGTCAAATAGCAAACACTGTTCGAATATATCCGAAATTTTCAGCATTAGCGCACCCCTGAAAAACTAATTCGTATTTTCTTTCATGCATGGTTGGTGTCCTTTTTTTATTCTATAATGTTACTTCCCCACCAAACAGGCTTCCGTCAAAACCTCGACTTTATTCGAAAATGAAATTTTTCGCTTGATGTGGACAACTTAGTTTACTAAGAGTCACACCCAGAATTCGTTTCTGCTACGGAAACAAGAACGGTGATCATTAAATCCTTTTTTTTTTCTAGGATGTCCACCAGATAATAATACCGCTAGTACATTTTTGTCAACTGACCTTAAAGAGCCAAATTTTACCTCATAGGTAAACATTATGGCAATCATTTTGAATACTTTTCGTAATGAAACATAGTCGAACTATTTATTCAACTACATTGCAGTCAAAAGCTCTTGTACCAAGAAACAGAAATAAACAGAAAACTCCAAGCCTCCGACCAGCACACAGCGCAGTTGCAGCAATACCAGCTGGAGGAGCGGCCTTCCTACTGTCTTTGCAAACTCTCTAAAATTTCTATGGCAAGTACAGTTTCAAGGTGCCTACCACACCATAAATTGCAAATTTGTGAAGTAAAAGATTTACTATGCCAATATTGATTATTCTGTGAACACAGTGCACGGCCATAAGAGGTTATGTGCACATTATGACAAATCATGGCTGATCCCCTTGTAATAGGTTGCAAGCTTTAAACCATCCACTTTTTTTTGCAACTTGAATTGTGTGACGCCCAGATTGTTACTTTACTCTTCTGAAACGATCTAATGTGCATGTTTACGTGATTCCTCACCCACACGACACCTGTGTAGGGTCTTTTACGGAGGATATTCAAGCACCGGCATAGTTCCGTGACAGCGTAACTCGATTGCCACGCAGAAAGCCTGGGTTCAAACCCCGCCTTCTCCTAAATATTTTTTCTCAGAGTAAGCAGTTACGGAAACCAGGCAGACAGTTACGCCTCCGAAATCAGTTGTGACGTCCCCGCAGCTTTTGCTGTAATAAAAATATCGGCACCTTATCACATTTTTTTTTAAAGTGGTGATTTCATCTGTTCGAGATTCCCGGAAAACGCAGAAAGACTACAAATGAGCATGAGCAAGAACAGAATTGTTGTTGTTGTTGGGAAGATTGGTCTGGCGACGCAACTTGGTTTCAACAGTCTTTTTAAGAACCTTGCTTCAATAAGATATCTTCATTGTTATTATACGTCTTCTCTCAGTATTGGGCTCCCCAATGTGACCTCTGCAATGAAAGAAAAAAACACAACAAAACATTACTTTCAGCAGTCTCGATTGTTACCATTTCTGACTGAGTGACACATCAATACGCTCTGAAGAGAGCAGTTTCACATAAGAACTTTTAATTAGTAGGACAGCTTGCAGGGTGATCAAACCACTCGCACTGGTTTATAGAGAATCTTATAGTGAGAATTCATCACTCAACATCATCATGTTTTCCTATACTTTCACATTGTAAACATAGTTAATATGCAACTCTGGTCACTCAACGCAGCAAATGATCTGAAAAGAAGAGACGCCTCTCGATCATTTCTTCCATGTCCAACATTTCTTCCGTGTTCAATACTGAACAGTTTGCGTGAAATAGCCGACAGAGTACGCAGCAGTAGCATAGCACAGTGTTCATTCTCCTTATGTACGTACTAGAAAATGAAGAGTGTTTTCTGTCATCGGCCTGTAGCACCACCATTGTGACACCAGTATTACACTGGTGTCGTACTAACACTGAATTACCACCTTATAAGCTACTAATAGTGGTTATGCGATGCCAGAACTTCACTAAGTCTACCATCATAGCCGCCCCTATGCTGCTCTGCCACCGCATGATATTTGGTATGTTATCGTACTTTCCCATACTGGAGCAGAGCTACAGAGCTCATTTTAATCGAGCTTCACTAGTGCTCCCTATGTTAACCCTATGTCAACAATTTTACTACCGCATACACCACGGCACCACGGCAGCCTACCTGCTGCATAATTACATACAGGTGCTACAACTATCCTAATTACCACCTTGTCACTAGCAAACTACAGTTCCGTGACAGCGGCATTATTTCACATACTACTGATACCATGCCACTCCCTTGCAGCAACCACAATGTCTGCCCTACTGCAACACTGGTGCTACGCCTACCATATCTTGCCCAATAACTATAGTGTGCACGCTAGTGTTCCACTGGTGCTACACTACAGCTGCCACAGGCAATTGATGATCGTACTCTGGCACGGCTTAATTTATCGCCAGTGCAACACAACCCCGTGTTTCTCAACATTGGTATACTTGGTTGCAACCTGACATATCATTTTTCTTGACCTAACTAAGCTTCATAATATTTTACAAAAACAGAAAAAGGCCTGTACAAATGCTACTTTTTTAGTTGAAAAGAAGCGGGAACAACTTTGATGGTAGCACTACTACAAATCCTGCTACTGTAGCAGGATTAGAGTTTCGGTAGATGCACGTGATAACCTATAAAACATGTTACATCTTAAAATTTACTATACCTAGAGCATATAGGCCAATATAACAAGCTTTCAAACTTGAAAATGGTGGATCGATGTGAGATAAATATGAACATTTAACCTTGCGATGAGGGTTAGAAGCAGTGCGAATGTCTTTTAGAAAGGTGCTTTCACGGTTTAGCAGTTCCTTACTGCAGTGAATTCTATTTTTAGAAAAGAATATCTGTGGACAAGACTACACATAATCGTTTCTTTCGAATACCTAGAAGTTTCGCATAACTTAGTTTCGACTAGAAGCGAATAGCAATTCGCATTGTATCTGCCTGTGCCCTGTATGGATTCGCGGTTACTTAATATAGATCACCAACTGGATTACAGCTACACTCTTATAAGCTCCCGATTCCCAAACAGGAACCTAAGTACGCTTCCATCAGAATGCTGGTAACTCTGGCTAGAAGCCGTCGCTCTTCAAACACAGGCCACGTGGCTTGACCCTGAGGCTCGTAGCCGATACGCCCTGAAGGAACAACTACACACTGTATTGGATGTTGGGTGTACGATAAAAGCAGAAATGCTGTTTCGGGGGCGCAGTTTACACCCGGTCGACTCATTCCCGATGCAGACGGCGCCTTTCAAACCGTTAGGGTGTTTCCATGCCGCGGCATGGCACTGCCATCGAAGAAGGAGAATGGGAGAGCCAACGCTTCGGCCACTCCCGTCGGGAAGACACCTCGTGTGCACGTGGTGCTTTGCATACGACGCACGGAGAACTGCGACAGGACTTCAAGGGATGTGCACCTGGGTCTTTTGAAAGAACGGCCGGGACGTCGGTGGTGTCGCGTTTCACAGCGCGGCGTGTCGCGTTTCATGGCTGCTGGCCCAGTTCATATCACTCGCACGTGCGCTATACGTGCGCAGTGAGTCAACAAAAAAAATATTTGAACGCTCATTTATTCGTAACTCCCGGCCGCGGCGACTGCATTTCCGATGGAGGCGGAAATGTTGTAGGCCCGTGTACTCAGATTTGGGTGCACGTTAAAGAACCCCAGGTGGTCAAAATTTCCGGAGCCCTCCACTACGGCGTCTCTCATAATCATATGTTGGTTTTGGGACGTTAAACCCCACAAATCAATTAATCATTAATTTATTCGTAAACTGAGGGAGGCGGATCCCAGATGCAGATACGCAATGCGTTGTGTACGGATGCGCGTTTCGTACGCTCTGAAACGATAGAAAATTGTGTAAACATAGAATTCGCGCAGACCAAACGAAGTCACAATGCAGAATTACACAAGGCCTATAGCGCAGCCTAATATCTGACCTATAGTCCACAACAAAACACATGCATACAATCCCAATAACCAACTCGTAATCAGTGCGCATGAGCAACAAGGCACCACACATCCCTTAACATAAAAAAACGATAAACATTAACGTTTTCTTTTTGTGTGTGTTAAGGGATATGCGGTGCCTTGTTATGATATGCGGTGCTTTGTGACTATGAACAAAACCGATGCACTGTTATATCGTGTTAAACAACGTCACCTGCATCGAAGACGCGTCTTCATTCAAGGCTGCACTAACAGATTGTCTTGAGCCTATAGATGCTGTGACCATAAAATCTTGGCGTTGTTTCAACATTTTCTCATTATTTGGTGTAGATATCATCATCATCATCATCATCATCATCATCATCATCATCGGCAGCAGCAGCAGAAGCAGCCTGACTACGTCCACTGCAGGACAAAGGCCTCTCCCGTGTTCCGCCAGTCAGCTCAGTCATGTGCTTGAGGCGGAAATGTTGTAGGCCCGTGTACTCAGATTTGGGTGCACGTTAAAGAACCCCAGGTGGTCAAAATTTCCGGAGCCCTCCACTACGGCGTCTCTCATAATCATGTAGTGGTTTTGGGACGTTAAAACCCACAAATCATCATCATCATCAGTCATGTGCTTGCTGCTACCACTCTATACTCACAAACATCCTAATCTCATCTGCCCAACTAACTTTCTTTGTCCCCCTAACCCGCTTGCCCTTTCTGGGAATCCAGTAAGTTACCCTTAATTACCAGCGGTTATCCTGCCTACGCGCTATATGCCCGGCCTATGTCCATTTCCTCTTCTTGATTTCAACTATGATATCCTTAACCCCAGTTTGTTACCTGATTCACTCTGCTTTCTTCTTGTCTTTTAAGGTTACACCTATATCGTATTCTTTCTCATCGCTCGCTCGCTCGCATTTTTTTGTTTTTATATTACCCGCCCCCCTTTGTAACGCCTTAATGCACACTGATGGTAAAATAAATAAATAACTATTCTCCTGTTATGTTTAAAAATATTCTGTAATCCTTTCGCAGAAGGATATCAGGTTTTTTGCAGGAATCGTTTTGCACGCGCTGTAGGAATGACTACGTGATGCATTGTAATATCTCTTGCAATCTTCTTTTTCTTCGTTTATCCTTGTGAGGGCAGTATTTGTTCTGTGCAAGTACTGAATAAACTTGCAGTTGTAGTGGCGCCTTGAGTACGTGTGATCCTTCTTTTCTCGTGCCATAGTTTCGCTGGCGCTTTTTTACTGCGATTATGGACCAACTAGCCCGTCTCTTGAAGTCTGAAAGTATGCCAAGCTTCTGGAATCTTTCTTGCCTGATTTCTTGTGTTGGGTTTTTGTCTGTTGTGTTCAAGTTTTCCACTATGCAGCTGAACCAACTATAGCACTCGCCTTTCCGTTAAATTGTTACCTTCCCGCTGTAGTCTGTAACTAAGCGAATCCTCAGTGAAGGTGATGTGAAGTGCGATGCAACTAAACACAGTGTCGTATGCCGCATAACCTGTACACGGTCGCAAATGCGTAAGTGCATTGCTCACGGTCAGATATCTAACAACAATCTTTTTTTTAGTTATTATGACGACAATAATGTCTTTGCTCTCTCAAAAACAATAGTATTTTATCTCTCTCTCTCATTATTATAACGACTAGTTATGAGCATTTGCTCGAGAATGCTACAATTCTTGCCACTAAAAAAATGGCAGCTTTGATGCAAGTATTCGAAAACGCCGATATGGCACAAATCAAGAGCTTCATCAGAATTGTTTGTTTGTTTTTTCTCTATAAGGGGAGAGGGGGATCGACCATACTTTACGTCCGTTCATATTCGCGCGTACACAGCTTCATAGCAACCGAGTGCATTCGAAGAAAAGGCAAACGCATAAGGGTGGGCGGGGCGAGCAGGAGGGGGTTACGGGGGTCAATGAGATTGAGAAGGGTCAGGAGGTAACATGGCCGTTTCAACCACTGATCTTTCTTTACTGTTTATGAATATTCACTCCTCTCTGATAGACAATCCTGCGCACGCCTATGCTTGCATCTCAGGGGACAATCCTGCGCACGCCTGTGCTCGCAACTCAGGGTTGAAGTTGTCGCTCTGCACCAAGACCTCTTCTATAGTGGTGAATCTCTGTAGTGAAGCTCTATATGGAATCTATAGGTCATTCTTTGTACTGGGGCGTACCGAGTACACGGATGCATGGGCATGTGTAGGAAGAGTACACTTCCTACATATGAAGGCAAACAAGTACATATGAAGGCAAACAAGTACTACTGATGCCCCGACGGAGCTGCAAGGCCCAGCTATGCGCTACTCGACCGGACTTCGCGCGGTGACATCGCCCTTTGCAAGAACAAAGGCTCCGAGGTTCTTCGTTCATTGTTGGTGGAGCTGCTATGATTGAGGAACAAAGTGGGGGTCACCGAGTGTCACGGCAGTTTGCGTGTGACAGTGCTATACTGCATACGACAGCTAAGTGCAGCCGCGTCCCCGAAAGCCATGACGTCCTCGAGCCAGTACACGTCGTCGAAGACGCACGGCTACGTTCGCGAACGTCGTTGAACTCTGTGATTGGTTTCCGATGGCAACGTCAACGCGCACGCCGCGCCGCGGGGGCCATCTGGCGACGAACAATGGAGCTCACCGCGGGCATTCTTCGCGCGCGCGACGGCGCGATGACTTCGTCTTCCAGCGTAAACAAACGACAGACGTTGTTCATTCATTTTTCTTTCTAGAATTCGAACCTGTCGCATCTTATTCGGTGCTGACACCAGGCACGGGCGTCGACTGGAGGCGGGGGTGTGCAAAAGAAGCACTTGTCCCCTTTTTCACACCCACATCTGTCACACCCTTTTGCTGCCCCCCTCCAAACCCAAAGCCACACAGACTAAATGAAGGTAGTACTGGTGTCATCATCATCATGATCATCATCATCATCATCATCATCATCAGCCTGACTACGTCCACTGCAGGACAAAGGCCTCTTCCATGTTCCGCCAGATAACCTGGTCCAGTGCTATCTGCTGCCAATAAGGGAAGCGAGTTAGGGGGAGACAGAAGGTTAGGTGGGCAGATGAGATTAAGAAGTACTGGTGTACAGAAGATCAAACGGGTGGTTGTCTATGTTTTTCTTTTTTAACGCTTGCACCCCCTTGCTTGTCTCCGCAGAACTCATTCGCGTTACCAAGGCCCATGTGCTTCAATTTCTCGGTGAATTCACCTTCGCGCTGCCAAATCTAGCTTCCTGGTGAGCTCGATTGGTAGAAAAACCACCCTGGAAAGGCGTTGCTACCGCGTTCAATCCCCGGGCCAGTACGAATTCTTCGGCAACTAAGAGGCTTTTCTTTCTGGGAAAGCCGCAGGGATATTCTTGTGGCTTCATGCCACATAGAAGGGTCGCAGC
This sequence comes from Rhipicephalus microplus, assembly GCF_013339725.1. Taxonomy (NCBI): domain Eukaryota; kingdom Metazoa; phylum Arthropoda; class Arachnida; order Ixodida; family Ixodidae; genus Rhipicephalus; species Rhipicephalus microplus. The sequence goes on along the minus strand of NW_023611410.1, from coordinate 44,311 downwards.
TTGGGCGAAATGGTATGGCATGACGATAGTTATAGCGCGATAGTTATGCCCGGCCCATATCCATTTCTTCTTCTTGATTTCAACTGTGATATCCTTAACCCTGGTTTGTTACCAGATTCACTCTGCTCTCTTCTTGTCTTTTGAGGTTACACCTATCATTTTCTTTTTCATCGCTCGCTCACTCACATTTTTTTGTTTTTATATTACCCGCCCCCTTCGTAACGCTTTAATGCACACTGATGGTAAAATAAATGAATAAATATTCTCCTTATGTTTCAAAATAGTCTGCCAAATGTAGCTTCCTGGTAAGCTCAAGTGGTAGAACAACCACCCCGGAAAGGCATTGCTTCCGCGTTCGATCACCGGGCCAGTACGAATTCTTCAGCAGCTAAGAGGCTTTTCTTTCTGGGAAAGCCGCAGAGATTTTCTTGTGGCTTCACGCCACATTTAAAAGTGTGGCAGCTTGGGCTAGTTGGTAGGGCATGACGATATTTATAGCGCGAGAACAAAACGGCCGCACAGAGTGTCCTTCTTGTCTCTGTGTCGCCGTTTTGTTCTCGCGCTATAACTATCGTTCACGCCACAGCCGGGTGGTAGTCTGTTCTCCCTTTCTTACTAATTAAGTTAGTACCCTCATTGCTGCATCGTCTTCATTCCAAGCCGCACCAGTACTAGCTGAAGCGACAGGGGTGTGTGGCTTGGGCTATGGATAGGGGCCACAAAAGGAGGGATGACAGAGGTGTGCGAAAGGAGCTGCCCCTTCTTTTGCACACCCCTGGTAACCTTCTTTTGCTGCCCCCAATCACACATCAAGCCACACCTATGCTTACCTGCCCCATGGGAGCCACTCAAGCTTCCTTCTCTACCACCATGGTGCGACGGGACTTCGCACTCGTGAAGATGAAATCCTACCGACTTATCCGCTTGGTATGGCGCTGCCGAATCTAGGTTCATTAAGAGTCGGAATTGAAGTTACGCTTGAGTGCTTTTTGTCTGACTTGTTTCAAAACAATTACGTTGACGTTTTGGTATGTTACAGAACTAATTGAAGTTGTGTGCGACCCGAGACATGAACAAGTGTTGCCATTTCTCTCTGGTTTTTATTATATTTATTTTTTGCAGGTAATGTGGTTTGGACGCTCGGGTTTTAATGGCATTAGTGGTGTTTAACTGAGCCCCTTCTGGCACCCTCCAGTGGCTTATATGCCCAGCTCGCTTAGTTATGTGTTATTATTTGAAATCTGTAAACCGATTTATCTGTCTCCGCATACCTATTGTTGAAACATGCATAACGTTCTATACATATGGAAAAAAAATGTTAACCTGGTTCAACCCAGTGTGATTTACGCCGAAACAGTTGAGCAGCGGTTTGCCCATGTTTCTCTTCTAACTTTCGGTGGTTCTCTGTGATATCTTTGGATTTTGTGTGAATGTCTGTGATTACGTTATTTGTGAGGTGGACATGTACGGGAGAGTATAGGTGCGGCCCCACCTATCCCTAACGCAGTGACTTTGAGGCCCTATACACATCCGAGTCGAGCTTAATCGTTTCACTGCGTGACTATACCACTTGCTTCTAATCAAAATAGTCAAATCAAGTTGTTTCTAATTAAAAATTCAAATAAATAAATAAATAATTGCACGAACCAAGTGTTCCAATTAAAGCATCCCTGTCGCGTGCACTTGTACATATATCCAGCGTACATGGTGGTAGCATGCACCCTTAAGCCATGACACAGTGTAGTTTGCACTGTACATAAGTGCGGTGTAAAGAAAATCAGGTCATACATCGCAAGTAGGCAATTTGTGCTCATGCTCTTGGTATAATTATCACAGAGCTAAACAAAAAATGAGCCAAAGATAAGTGCAGAGTGGAGGATGAAGATATGCGTTCCCACGTTACTAGGTGAAGTGTTTACAATACATGTCGCAACTGTTTGACATGCCTTAACCCCTCTCACGTTGCATGTGCCATTTCAAGTACTTTTTGCTTCTTTGCGTTGTGTGATTATTTTTACCGCTTATTTAAGAAAACTAGCTGAGCGAGTGGGATGATGCTGTGAAATTGTGATGAAGTATTTCTAACAAATTGAAAAACTTTATTCAGAACCCTAGCAACACCATATTTGTGTTTCTTCCTCTTATTTAATGGATTCAAATTAATTTATTTTGCTACTGGGTCGCTTGAATGACCAGGGAAATAAAGTTGAAATTATATAATCTTGAATTGAACCTGGTGAGTTCATACAGAGGACACATGCGCGTAGCAGATGGACAAAACGTCGTAAAACATTTGGGTGTGGTAAACACAACCAGTTACGGTCAAAAACAATATTAAAAGGAAAGTATTTCCTGCTAGCGTAACAAAAAAGCTTCACAAAACGAACGTGAACCACTTCCACGACAGTTTACAATCATACATATGTATGGCGCGGATCCTATGAAGGCAGAACAGATATATTCAAGTAATGTTCGTTTTACATCTCATCGAACCAGTATAAATGTGACTTAATGAAGACAAGTGATGCTCAACGAATTCTAGCTTGAATACCGACTGACTTAACAAAAATGACAGAAGCCAACTGCAAAAATGGCTGATTAAAAATGTCGCACTAATTATTGTAAACACATGCTGCGGTTTACGCTACACATATTGTATACCCAATATGTAAGGAAGAACTGTTCAAAATCGGAGTTTTTTTTTATTTAGAGAACCATCGATAGTGTTTCTTGACATAACATCATTAGCATAAACTTGTTTACTTTTTAGCTTCAACGCCTTGCTGCGAAACGCTTATATCGTACTTGTGTTCATAACAATCGTCTTTGTTCCTGCGATAGCCCTAACGTGGTAGGTGGCCCTTACTTGATAAACAATCGGGTGTCCCCCGGGACCTTTTGTGTGGAAATAAATATTTACCATTGCAACCACAAATGTGTTTGTGGTTAATAACTAACCACGTGAATAAAAAAAATTATGTAACATCACATACATAGGAAAGTGCAGAGTATCACGTAATAAGTAACATAGACGTGCGCACAAGAGGGGGGGGGGGACAGTGTGTGTGGCAGGGCGGGTCCCTCTCTAGTTACCTAAGAGAGGGGGCGAGTCGGCTTCGTACATTGGCGTAACAACAATTACATCACTAAATAGCACGTAACATCACGCAATATGTAGCCATTCGACCACGATCACGCCACCAGGCTTAGTAGCTAAACATGTGGCACGTTCTCGCCATAAGCCACGTAACAGCTATGGGTACGTGACTTAAAGACACAACATCCCGCCAACGAAGTCTTGCCCTACTACTAGCCAAAACATAGTGTCCCTGGTAAAAGTCTGGCATTACTAGCTAAACTTAGTTAGGTCAAACACTAGCTCCGCTTATTTTTCCAGGCTAGCGCCACTATACTCGGGGACATCTTTCTGTGGCTATGAAGGGAAAGCTACGGGGGTGGAGCTACTGCTCCTGTACTCCTCCGCGAAGTAGTCCCGCTACCGCTAGACTCTCTTTTCAAATGATGGCCGTGTTCAAATTTTTGTTATTATTGCGACCTAGAACTGTCCATAAGGCATAATACTTTTGTGTGTGTATGTGCATTAAATGTGCGCGATTAGGCTGGTGTTGGGTATGAAGTGAAGTAGTGTAAAAGTGGAAACGCTCCCGTCAGCTCCTTCAAGACGGCCTTCGCTACAGCGACCCAACTAGTTACGACCGTGTTCGAATACCACAGCATAGAACTTGCTACGTCCGCTTACGCAGCCATTTGTGAGTGAAATTCGGCACGAGCTCCTTCGGTGAGTCGTCTAAATAGCTGAAGGGCAAGGACCACTCACCTAAAGTCGAATGCGCCCTTTTCACCGTGAGATGCACCTAAAACGTGCGACGTTTTCACACGTGCGAAAACGCTAAAGGGAACTTCATCAAGCGTAAGAATTATTATTATCTCCTTCGTTCGTGCAGCGTCTTTTTTTATGAATAGCATCTTGTATAAAATAAAGTCATGTTGCTGTTTTTTTTATGATTTTCACGCCGAAAATGCAGACAATTTATGGGACTATGCTCTTCAGTGGTGGTGCACGCCCACTTTGGTGCCGTAGGGATGCCGTGGTGATTCCCTTCATTGCCACAGAAAGTTGTCCACGAGTAGAGTGCAAGGTCGAAACTTTTTTTATTTATTTTTTCTTTTGCTACCACCTTAATGCCGACGTGTGTGGAATGGTCGGGGCACTCTCAAAGTGTGCTAACCGTAGCTTTTCTTTCCCTGGTCTCCTGCAACATTATTTTTAGTGTTCCAGGTAAAGTCAACCCGACTCAGTTCAATTCATCTCTATCTGACAGTTTCGGTGACGCAAACTGCAGCAATCGGTCGCCTTAGGTATAGCTTTAATAATGCTAGCATTCCAACACCATTTTTTTTTCACAATATTGGTAAATTTGTTACGCCCAACGCTTATTATCTCTTTGTTTACACTTTTGCTGTAACCACTAATACAGCTCGTCATATCAAAAGGTTTTCGTTTAAATTGCTTTTTCATGTGCCGTCCCGAGCTTCGATGTCAAAACGATGACGCGAATCTGGCTGTGTTTCGGCATGACTCGCTTCCACGACACGCTACGCTTATATATTCGCAGCACTGCTTCCATCCCGTCGATTCATTACTGCAGCACACAACATACTGGTCCGCCCGTCGGTAAACTACGTTGTGATATATTGCAATTTACAGCGGAAGCAAGTGATGGCAGGCAATTGGCAGGCAATTATTTAGCGCAGTAAGTGGTGTCGTAGTTTCCAAGGGAAGTAGAAAAAAACAAAGTAAAAAAAGTCATTGCGCAGAATGAATATCTGAGCTAATTTGTGTGTGTGTGTGTGTGTGTGTGCGTGTGTGTGTGTGTGTGTGTGTGTGTGTGTGTGTGTGTGTGTGTGTGTGTGTGTGTGTGTGTGTGTGTGTGTGTGTGTGTGTGTGTGTGTGCCCATTCGGTACAAGTCTTCGAATTCGCAACTCTTTAAATTATTCAAACTGGGTCAGATAAATCGGTCAGATAAAAGTTTGCGTACACACAGCTCCTTTTGGAACGCTATCATCGTATAACATTTTCCGCAACTGTGACGCCGAAAAAAACAAAAAACCTCACCATGATGTTCTGAGCATTTCTCGTATCGTTGTTTCTATTATTTATCCGCAAAGCATGATTAATCTTTAATATAGTTTCATTCCTCATACCCTTCTTTAGATCTACAACAAGGGCATAGTCATTAATGCTCTGGGGGGGGGGGGGGGGGGGGGGTTCAATTACTCTTTAAACACATTTGCATGAGTTTGTGCGTGTGCACGTACCCAAATGTTATATTAAAAATTTGAGGGCAAGGGGCCAGAATTTTAACCTTTCAACAACTAAAATTGGTAATTCCTATTAGTTATCAGCACACAAAGGAGAGAAACCGATCGCAGACCTGCAGTCGGCGTGAGGGCTCAATGTGCATCGCCTCTCCTGCACACGACGCGGACCGCATTGCATCGAAACGCGCAACCTTTCTTCTCCATTGCTTCCTTCTTTATAGCGGGCCTACGCCAGTTCAGGTTCTTCCCTGCTGTTTCCCCTTTCGATTGCCCAGTGGGAAAAAGAATTCTCCCACGCCACAGACGGGGTCCTTGTGTGGTGTCGGCAGCAAGTGAACACCGCCACTGGATCTGGCACCAACCCGTTTGACTGCTGAACCCCCCCCCCCCCTTTTTTTTTTTTTTTTTTTTGCTGCTGGGCGAATCGCTGCTCGACAATTGTGAGAGATAAGAAAGAAAGAAGAAAGAAAGGAAAAGAAAGAAAGGAAAAAGAAAAAAAAGAAAGAGAAAAAGAAAGAAGGTAAGAAAGAAATAAGGAAAGAAAGAGATAAAGAAAGAAAGAAAGAAAGAAAGAAAGAAAGAAAGAAAGAAAGAAAGAAAGAAAGAAAGAAAGAAAGAAAAAAAGAGAAGGAAAGAAGTAGAGGTCATAGCAAAAAAATAGGGCCTCTTCCATTGTCCGAAAAGGGGAAGTACCGAAGGTATGCGGAGACGTAACGAAATGACGTAACGTACAGAGACAACCGAAATTAGAGTCTGTGAGTGAGCTGGAAGAAAAGCATGAGAAGATTGACTCAGCTGGTGTGTTCTTTCAAACGCACTGCTCATTTATTTTTTTATTTTATTTTTTCAGTCTAGGTTCACTACATCGTATCGATTGGTCAGTAAAGAGTATATGAGACAGTGGTAGAGAAACCAAGAGAAAAGCTCAAGGGGGGTCAGAGAATTCAAAAATAGGAGAACAAGACAGTGAGAGAGAAGTGGGAGGGCTGCGAAAAAAGGGAATGAATGAAATAGAATGGAAGAATGAACGATGCCTGTTTCTTTAAGGTGTTGTCAGAAAGGCAGTGTGCCCACCACAGTGACTCGATGGGGTGTTGGAGTATGGAAGTAAAAAAAAAAAGATCTCGGAATTATAAAATAGAAAGGGGGTGGAGAGGTGCACTGAAAAAAAAAAGAAAAAGAGAGGGCCGTGAGGTCTTACTAATGTGTACGCGTTGGGTTCCGATTACTTCGCGGTTTTTTTTTGTTTTTTTTTAAGTGAGAAGCGCGGCTACGTGATTGGTTATTTGTGTGAGGCTCGTGTAAGGAGTCGTGTAAGTGCGCAGTTTCGAAAGGGTTCACCTCGCCAATGACCTTCTTTTGTCAGTGGAAACTTTTTTTTTCTCTCCTAGTAATATTGTTTTTTTTTTTTTTTTTTTGCGATCGGTTTGGAGTTCTGCGTCTTTCGGGGGAAGTGCGCCGCAAAAGTGCGATGGGGTGGCAGGTGTAACCCAGGATATCTCAGGAAATGACGGTTCACAATGGTTTTGTTCACCAATTTCAGCATGGTGTCATACCCGTTGTGGAAAAGTGGCTGAAGTTGCGTGGTTACGTCATTCCAAAGATACACAGCACAAAAAAAGTTGTTTTCTACCTATTTATTTTTTTGTTTTTTGCTATTATTTTTGCTTTCTTTATTTTTATTGATTTCGTCGTCTCTATAAATATTTTTTTTTCCATTTTCTAGCTCTTTATATCTATTTCTTCCTATTTTTTTCTTTCTTCTCCTCTCTTTATACTTCTCTCTTACTCCCCTTTATTTTTTTTTTTATTTTTTTGCATAAGTGGTTTGGCCTGCGTTACGTCAAGCTATGAAAGCGTACGATGACAGCACAGGACAGCCCGGGTCCCCAAGGAGCTCAGCGTTTAAAAGCACGGCCACAAAAAATCAAACACACAGAACACGCGCTGGTCTTTCGTACAGTGAAACTGTGTTGACTTTTGCAGAAACGGCTCCCTGAGCAGCTCTCTGTGCTACGAAAATTGTCGCGACCCCCCCAGTAATGCACTGCAGATGTTCTGAGGTCAGCTTTTGTACTCCCGCGTGCAGCCCGGCATGGCAGTCGTTTTTCCTTTCTGTGAAAAAGTGTATAGTATAGGTGTCCTAAATTCACCTCAGCCAGCGGCCCGCAGTGACGGAAGTGAGTCCCGCAAGGGCCGGAGCTATGAAGAACGTGGGGCGGGGAGGGGAGTGAGTTTGCGCAAACTGTCAGTGAACGTTGCCATTTGAATGGAATTAGAACAAACGAATGGCGGTGCTGAGTTTATTCCTAATAACGTAATACGAATCCAAAGAACAATTAAATCGCGCAATACAAGCTGGATAAGTAACTTATCAGTGTTCATAATAGCGATTCGATCAAGGCGGGAAATGGGAAATCTCATAGCATGAGCAAAGCGAGAAACCTCTTTTGAAGAACGGGGGTGTTTAAATTTTCTTTTTGTATGAGCGCATGTGTTTTGACGTGTGAATGCATTTATATCCACATGCAAATTAAATTTTAAAAAATTGGGAGGTGGGATGGGGGATAAACTACGCTTCCTACTACCCAAACCCATTCTGTCTACGCCGCGGTCACCCAGAGTTCAGAAACACTGATTCTGTCTCTTTTGTATAGATGCCTCTATTTTTTGACCCCGCGAAAACGTTATACCAATCATTCGTACAAACGCTAGTAGTGACGTTAAAAATCCCAAAAGGCGTAAAAAGGGCCTCCGAATCACTATGTCGGAAGAGAACGGAAAGCAGAAACCTTCGACAAGAACGAAAACGTTACCTAAACGTTATCCAATGAAACCGAGGTATTTTTTGTCAGTTTTCAGTTCAAGGTAAGAATTGTCAATCCGGAACAAATGTGGTGATGACACGTGACCATGGATGCCTATCTCTGGAGGCAGTATTACCGAGTATTTAACGCAACCACTCTAATTAAATGTGTGGTGAAATTTTCCGAGAGTGGCAACCGGAGATTTTTCTGTTAACGTTAGTGACCCTCTGTGTGCCGGTCTCAGAGGCCAGCGTGCCGAAGGCATTCTCGGCTCAGAAGTTTACTTGGTCTCGCACATCGGATTCCATGTTCGATGACATGCTGCTTCTGAGATCGAGCTCACTTTCGTGATGCAAATCATCCAGCCTGCTCAGACAACTTAATTTCAATATAGGGCATAAAAAGAAAAGCCGTTACAAATCACGACGCAACATCCTTTATTTTATTTTTCATTCTGGAACACAAACAGAACGGACTTTCTTTGGATGTAACGAAACCAAAACTGAAAAAAAAACCATTTCATTTCGATATATTTTTCAGCAGATTGAAAAAGGCATCCGTATCATTATTTTTAATTGCTGTCTATTTCTTCAGCAAGCTCCTCGTTCACCTATGAATATTATGCAAATTCACATCATGACCTATCGTCGGGACATGATATCACGAGCTCGTATGACTAAAAATACTGAATAATTTCATCCAATCTGATCATTTCGATTGTGATGCTTATGTCTTTTACGATGGTGCCGATTCGACATGGTCAGGTCATTTGTATTTTATCGTTGCTCATGCATTGGTATCTTCCTCTTCCTTTCTTTCATTCTTTCTTTCAGAGCGCCTCTAAGATCTACACCTCTACGGCATGAGCGTCATTCGCGAAGCGCAAGGCTAAGCCCCGTTTCATAATCATTTTCCTTTGCTACAGTGCTTGTTGACGGTAGCGAATCGCAGATGGCGCCACCAATCCACTCGCAAGGTCGCAGCTGCGAGATGCAGGATCATAGCCGTCGCGCGAGGCCGGACGTTTCTGTTCCTTCTTAATGTAACGTATATCCTCATCACTCTTTTTTTTTGCTTTATTTTATCTTTATTCAAGAAAATAACAAAAAAGAAACTTTTAATCATTTATTTCTTTTTAGTAACAGCTAGTACTCAAAGGTTCCACACTTTCCCGTTAACAGTTGTAGATTCTACAGCTGAGGCGAACTGAATTACTCTGCATCACATAATCAATAATTATGTTTAAAAATTTACCTCAGAAACAAATTTCGACTAATTTTATTGATCTTATTACAACCAGGAGGAATAAAGGTACATAAGGTGCATATCTCTGCAGCCAGTCCCAAAGCTACTCTTTCAAAATATTTTGCTGAACATGTAACTATTGAAATATGCATTAATCTTATATTATTACCATTTGTTTTTAATTCTTTTTTCATGAATTGCATTTGGAATATGGCTTTCATACAAGGTATACCTTAACAACTGACGGCAGCCATTCATAAACGCAACTAATATTAAACGTACTTACGCGTGCACCGCCGGAAAAATAAATCCTGGCGCAATGACTGCTTTCTATCTTATCTTATCTATCTATCTATCTATCTATCTATCTATCTATCTATCTATCTATCTATCTATCTATCTATCTATCTATCTAATCAGGGGCGTCAGAAGTTTCTTTTCGGCGGGGCGCCCCGCCGCGGTGGTCTAGTGGCTAAGGTACTCGGCTGCTGACCCGCAGGTCGCGGGATCGAATCCCGGCTGCGGCGGCTGCATTTCCAATGGAAACGGAAATGTTGTAGGCCCGTGTGCTCAGATTCGGGTGCACTTTAAAGAACCCCAGGTGGTCGAAATTTCCGGAGCCCTTCACTACGGCGTCTATCATATTCATATGGTGGTTTTGAGACGTTAAACCTAACATGTCAGTCAAATCAATCTTTTTCGGCGGGGCAGGGGGCACTTTCCTGGTCCAAAAAAAAAAAGGGGGGGGGCACACAAATGGTCATTTTACGGTCTCTATATGTGGCAAAAAATGTTTAGAGGATGGGGGGCAAGGGTCTCGTGCTTGACCCCATGGCTACGCCACTGCTATATATATGCGAGTGTGTACGTGCGTGGGCGCATGTGCGTGTGTGCGTGCGTGTGTGCGCGTTGTGATTGATTGATATGTGGGGTTTAACGTTCCAAAACCACCATATGATTATGAGAGACGCCGTAGTGGAGGGCTCCGGAGATTTCGACCACCTGGGGTTCTTTAACATGCACCCAAATCTGAGCACACGGGCCTAGAACATTCCCACCTCCATCGGAAATGCAGCCGCCGCAGCCGGGATTCCGTCCCGCGACCTGCGGGCCAGCAGCCGAGTACCTTAGGCAATAGACCACCGCGGCGGGGCGTGCGCGCGCGTGTGTGTGTGTAGTTGAGACAGAGAGAGAGAGAGAGAAACAGACTGATAGCTACATTCTTAATATGAAGCTGGCCCGTCGAATGATACAACAGAAAGACTGCAAGGCCGGCGAATCAACGACAACTACGCCTTAACGACTCAGTTATGCAAGGCGCCACTGAGTCGGCAATGCATGTGCCCTAGTTGACAGGACTCAGTGCAGGTAAATAAAATTTGAGAACCCGAAAGCAACTAATACTCCGGGAACGACAAATCCGGGTGGCCTGAACGAATCGCGATGACGAAATGCATGTCAGATTTCGCAGGCAGTATATGCGGACGACAGAAATGAATCTCTTGGGGCGTACTTTTCGAAACGGGGTATACAACGGAAGCTGACTGACAGACGCATGAGTTGTGTACTTTTGTAACTTTAGGTTTAGGGCTGGCAGCTGTGTAAAGTTGCGTAACAACTGTCATAGCACGCTGCGAGATATGCATTCTCCTCGTTACGGAGTCATGTGAAATGCGGCGTCCCCACATGAATGGACGAGGACGAAATAATTAAAAAGTGGTCAGGATCATCAAGAAAAACGTGCAAAGGCGGAGAACGGACAAAGAAAAGCAAAAGAGCCGGCTGTCTTTCGTTATTGCCAAGCAGGTTTAGAGATTACTGAAGTGAAAGTGATGCCTCAAGGGCGAGGCTGAATCCATTTCAAGATGCAATCATGACCGCCGTGTGGCTTCGCTCTTGAGGATTAACCTAGCCTGTACATTAATATAGTGAAACAATCTTATCTGTAAGCAAGCACCATCTGAAAAGGACATGTTGGAGATAAAGAGGTGGCCGGACACCGACTTCACTTTAGTCGATGCATGCATGAGGGTCAACTACAGCGTTTGAATTTTATATTATACGCGGAGGTCACCGCGAGCCGGTATAAGGGCGTTGTTCTAGAAATACAGAACTGAGTGACACGTTGTCACTGTTCAGTCACTTATTTCATACGTTGCTTTTAAACAGTGCTATTGACATGATTTTGAAGTTTAGTTACAGGCTTTCCTTGTCTTTCGTTACTTTGCATCCCCAATTTCCGAAAACACAATAAAATTAGTAAAAACCTGATTTCACCATGAATGTCAAGAATATTTCATATTACAACTGCTCTTAGAATGCATCAATACTTGGTGTTACACGTTAAAGGTGACCCTGAACCCAAAGAAGTGCCGCTCCACGTTTCTTTTACAAAAAATAAAGCGAGAAGAATTGCGAGTGATTATCAGAAAAAACAATTTCAAACATTTACTTACATTATGTTGTGATATGTGCGTATAAGTGTGTCTTTGCATATCTGTGCCCGAGTTTTCTATTTTCCATGCACTGCTTTGTATGTTTTGCTTCAAGATACGTGTTCAAGTTTCAATCAACGGCTAAGGAGTAGCCGGCGCCATAAAGGTGCGCCAACATCTCCTTATATATCATATCAATAAAAGAAATACCCTGAATTAAAAAATTATGCTTAAATATAAGTACCTAAGTGTTCTGTTTTCATCTAACTACACATGGTCTGCTTATGTGGATGAAGTCATTGTAAAAACTTCTAGGGCACTTAGTTTTATTCAGCGGAACCAGAAATGTACCAAAACAAACCTTGAATATTGCATCATCTCCCGCTAAAGGGAACCGTGTGTAGACGCGAAGCAGCGCCCTCTAACGCTTACACTGGATGTGGCGTTCTCGCTGGCGCTCATGGCAGCATTACGCAGGAAAGAAACCGGGGTAGGTGCAAAGCACGCAGTCATGAACCGGTGTTTCCTACCGGGACAAGCCAATGGCTGCTAATGAGCCATGAGAGACAGAAGACTCCAACTGGACACAGAGACCCACAATCCTCTTTTTGTTGCCGCGCACGCTCGGAATTTTCATTGTTGAACGATTCAAAGGGCAAATTTTCTATCAGTACTACCTTGTAGGTCGAGATCCAGTGCATTATATATACGGGGTGGCCAGTGAACGATTGTACAGCACGAGGAGTCAGTCGATCTTCGAATACACCTGTGTTGTCTGAAACCTGCTAAAAATAATTTTTTCAATCGATAAACTGGAAAATATACAAAGCCATGCTGCTAAATTTTTCCTGAGATGGTAACAGTATACAACGAAATTTGTACGAAAATGGAACGTGAATTGAACCGGGAGCTGCTTTCTTCTTGATTGAAGAAGTTGAGAATGAAGTTTTTTTTTTTTATTCCATCTATACCAAGACTGGTATTAGAAGCGAGAACTATCTCAACTAACAGCATTTTGTTAAGAATAATGACGAGCGTAATAAATAAGGGAGCACCTTGCCAGGATGAACTTGTTTGCAATCTCTTTCTTTACCAGAACTCTTGTTTAGTGGAACCACTCCACTGAACAATGGTTCATTAGAAAAGCATACTTGCTTCTCACACAGCAGGCTGCTGTGTGAAGAGCAAGAGTGCCGTTCTAATGAGGACTTCTCTTTTGTCCCACCTGTAACCTCCTGCTGTAACGCCTTCGGACTATGCTGGGAAATCTTTGATTGATTGATATGTGGAGTTTAACGTCCCAAGACTACCATATGATTATGAGAGACGCCATAGTGGAGGGCTCCGGAAATTTCGACCACCTGGGGTTCTTTAACGTGCACCCAAATCTGAGCACACGGGCCTACAGCATTTCCGCCTCCATCGAAAATGCAGCCGCCGCAGCCGGGATTCGAATCCGCGACCTGCGGGTCAGCAGCCGAGCACCTTAGCCACTAGTGGGTAATCTTAGAGTGAATAATAAAGAATTATAAAAGAATGCAGTTAACATATCGATTTTCCGGAAGGCGCGCGGATACTTATCAAGTAGGTGTCGGGAATTCCTTAAACTTTTCTGAGTTGGATTGTGTGCTCTTTTTTCTGCTGAATTATCCTCTTCGAGGCGTTCGCGAGGCCTAATATAGAATAGAAATAAAAAGATGCTCTTTCGGCCGTAAGCATGGGCGTGAAACAGGAAGGCAGGCAGTGAGGGGAGCGTTGATAATCGAGACCGCGTGGGTTGAGCCAGGCGAGCACAACGCGTTGCTCGGCAGGGGGCGCCCGCATCGAAGCACGCGGAGACGACGTCATCCTACGCGTGAGTTTTTCCTTGCCTCTGTATACGACTGCCTGGCAGGCGATGAACTCAAGGTTTAATTTGGAACGGGCCACAACGACGTTGGCGATAGCTTTTATTTTTTTTGTTTGATTTTAGTTGTTATATTGTTGTTGTCTTTCTCAACGGCAAAAGAAGGCCTCGAATTTTGCCCATTCGTTCTTTTATTTTGGGGTTCCTTGTGTGATGCTCACTCCTTATTTAAACGAGAAAGACTCGAGGTCAGTGAATGATGCAGCATGGTGCAGACCTACTCGCTGAGAAGTGTGGATAAATATATGACCTACTGACACAGCCGCAGTTTGATGAGTAAGCCAGCGGTCACGCTCGTTCGAAGTAATCCAAGAAAATAACTGCATGATTAGACACGAATGAAAGAATTAGTAATGTACTGACGCAGTTCTATGACTACGGAACGTATTATGTGTCATCCAAAGTCATACCGCAGTAGAAGTGCATGATTAGATAAGATTAATAAGGGCTGCCACAAACATGAATGAATGAATGAATGAATGAATGAATGAATGAATGAATGAATGAATGAATGACCTACGGCATGGTCTTGTAAGCATGCCAGCGATGTGTCATCCAAAGTAATCCCACACGATGACTGTACGATTTGATATGATTATACGTCTCACAGGAATTAAATAATGATGATAATTCTTGTAGTTTTACGGGACAAAAACGTAAAATCTTTATGAAGCATGGCAGTGGAGAGTGCTCCGGGAATTTTTACCATCTGTCATTCTGTAGGAGGAGGGGGGATAAACAACAAGAAGGAAGGCAGGGAGGTTAACCAGGCACATGCCCGGTTTGCTACCCTATGCTGGGGAATGGGAAGGGGGCATAAAGATGAGAGAGAGAGAGAGGAAAGAGAAAGAGAGGGAGAAAAAACAAAAAAGGAGGATTGCCGGTCAATCGGCTGGTGCGTATGCAGCGGTGGCACCACACAAAAAGTTAAACGTGGTCACGTAGGCCTGTAGTCCTCAAAAAGCACAAGACAGCTTTGACTGCTTTTTTAGCCGACGAAAGGCGATGACGGTGTTCCAGTAGCATCTGCACAAAGAGTGGCCGATCGTCCAATTCTCGCAATGCGTCCGAATGCTTCTGTCTTTCAGAGGCAAATCAAGGGCAATGGCATATCAGATGATCGATGTCTTCTTTGGTGCAGCAGACGTCGCATTCTGCATTGTCGGTCAATCCGATGAGGGTTCTATATGCTTTTGTGAAGGCAACCCCCAACCAAAGGCGACAAAGAAGTGAAGGTTCACGTCGACGAAGTCCGGATGGAGGTCGAAGTTCCAGTCCAGGGTTTATTTGGTATAGTCTCGTATGTCTTATGCTTGGGGTGTTCCACTCTTGCAGACTCAGACTACGTGCCAGGTGACGAAGTTGTTTTGCAGCGTCAGTCCTTGACAAAGGAATCGGAAGGGTGTGCTCTTCTTGGTGCGATGTGCGAGCCGCGTTGTCTGCGGAATCATTGCCACTGATCCCACAATGGCCACTGAAACTTGACCTCGTGGCCTGTTTCTGTGACGTGGTGAACAAGCTTGACAACTTTGTAAGTTATTTGTTCATGGCAACCTCGTCGAAGGACTGACTGCATGCTCTGTAGGGCTGGTTTCGAGTCGGAAAACACGGCCCATTTACTCTTTCTTTGGGACTTTATGTACTCTAGGGCGTCACGCGAAGCCGCAAGTTCTGCCGCCGTAGACGTAGTGACATGTGACAGTTTGATTCGCAGAGTGATTCCTCTAGCTGGAATCACCACCGCACCGCCAGAACCAGACGCTGTGGTTGAACTATCGGTGTATATGTGCACGTGGTTGTTGTACATTTCGTGCAGAAGGCTCAAGCTCAATTGTTTTAGGGCTGATGGAGGCAAATTTGATTTTTTCTGTATTCCTGTAACGTGCACAAATGTCATAGCCCAGTGCCCCGGCGTCTAGCACTTTACCTACATCTAAATGCGACCGTCGCAACCCTCGAACTTTGGGTCAATCGCGGACAACCATGACAATTGGTACCACCACTGGTGGCGAATGAACGAATGTATTCATCGCAAGCGGCCAGACAAAGTGTGCGCAGGACGAATAAGTGGAACGAGAGAACGAAGCGAAAACGTTAAAAGTCGTCTGAAGACAGACGTCAGGGCGTTTTCTCTATAGTTTTGTGGATCACGACGCGATTACCTAAAAGAAACCAATATGAGAGGTTACATGGAGTGTACACCGTGAAGCGGTAAAAATGAAGAGCACCAATAAAACGAGTTCAAATATGACGAGAAATATGACAAAAAGAGAACGAAAGGGGGAGGGGGGCGTACCACTTTCCCAACCCTTCACGAAATCATATAGCATCCGGGCTATAACCTGCAAGCTGTTGACGTTGGAATCAAAAGCACAGTCTTCTGGCACTGCAGCTCTATACAGACGAGTGGGGGCGGGCGGATCTCAGAGGCGCAAGAGGTGAAAACGTGGAAGGATATTGCGCGAAATGCGACCAAAAATGAATAGTGCCAAGAAACGTTTCCTCTCTTTTTTTCCCGTCATTCTACGAGACACAGGCACCCGCACAGCTGCTTCTGAAGCAGTTCTGTAGCACATGAGAGCCTCGGATTGACGATGCTTAGCAGTTCCGCGATGATAAGGCGCTCATCTCTTTTATTCGCTTTTATTTCTCACTTGTCAATGCCTCCTTCTGATCTCCTCTCGTACACTTGTTTTCTATATTCTCTTATCATCTCAGTTCTTGTTCCGTCACTTGTGGGCCACGGGTTTCCCCTCGAACTCATTTTATCTCGACCCTAGCAGACGGACGTTTCCTACGACGTCACATTGCGGGGGTGGGGGTTGACCTTTTTTTTTTTTCTATCGTGCTTTCTTTGTTTTTGAATCATTTTATCTTATTTCATCCTTTCTTCGCAGCTCGCATCGCGTCACTCGAAGCGGAAGGAAGAACGAAAGCACGTGTGCTGCCTTCACATCCTGAATCGCATAAGCGTATAATGTATAGAGAGATGAGCAAGTCGACTCCGCTTGAGGGAATAACGCATTATATGCATATGCGCGTTCTGGAGCGGAAGCTGCTGGCGCTCGGTCATATGTTTAAAACTGTCTTGAAAACGGGAGCACTGACGCGTAGGGTGATCATTTTGCAAAGGTTATATAGACCAGGAAAACTGAAGAATCAAGCAGGTAACTTTAAAGAAACAAGAAAAAGAAAAACATTTAATTTTAGGAATGACTTTTTTGTTAGACACAATATCAATGAGGGCTAACAGACAATGATACTAAGGAAAGTGTAGGATATGTTATTGGTGTTTACTGTAAGACAAATGCAAATGAAAAGTTTAAAGAAAACTTGGAGGAAAGGCTACATTTTTTTTATTGTCAATTTGTCCCGGGCATCGTCCCGTATTTTTTGGAGGCTGACATGCCTGATAAGCCGGTACGTGGGATCTGCCGAATTTTTTAATAATGATTGATTGATTGATTGATTGAAAAAAACTGTTGTCCGACTTCGAGTGATGAAATGTTTAATAAATTAAACATAGGTTCATCAACATATTAGTCCTAGGGTTGGTTATACATTATTTTACTGTACGCCTCCGAAATGGTGAAGAGTAAAGAACAAACTAGGAGTTGCAAATGTAGATTTGTGTATTAGAGTATATAGCTACTTGTATAGGTTGTTTTTTGTCATTCTCACAATGCATCACTTGTGTTATTATCAGATTTCCTTTTTGTTTTTTGCTGAGTTATTGCACTTTGCCACTGTGTTGAGTGTATGTATTTAGTTTTGTATATTACTTGTTTTTGACACCTTATTTGTTGCTGTTCATCTGCTTACAGTTTTTTTTTGTGCATCTCGTTATCTATTAATAACCGAGGGTCCCGCTGCACTCTTCGTCTATGGGGCCCTCGTCTCTGCATTTTTCTGTATGAACATTATTTGCGTAAGAATATTGAATGAACTTGAATTTTGAATTTGACTTCCGTAGAATGGCTGGGCAGAATCTGCTGGCGCAACAATTTCATTAATCCGCTTCCTGTGTAGTTTTCCTTTGTTGTCAATTAGAGCCAGCTCAGAAAAAAACAACTTTATAATCAACCCGGGGATAAGCATAGTGCCTGTTTGCTAGCACAACCGTTTTCGCCCCTTGCACAACTGCACGAAGGCCACTGCTTCAGCTTCCTCTTCGCACACTGCACGAGATGCAGCAGTAATCGCCGTCAATTTCCAGGGCCTCGTATACAAAGGAAGCCGCTTCCTGACAGCACTGATACCGTATCCGTCACGGAGAACAGTCTCATTAACTGGCCTGCTCGTTTTCATTGTCGTTTTTTTTTCCTTCTCTCTGACAGAGTCCGTACGCTGCATGCACACTCCACAGCAAGAGTTGACAAAACTTGGGCTGCCCTGCAAATCTAAACTCTTGCTTTGTTAGTGAATTAAGCTTCTAATACAACAGGTAATAGTATGGGTGGCAGTAACTTCTACAGGCTGAAACATTTGAATAGAGGCTATGCTCCAGGACGAAGCCGGAATGTAGGTTTTTTTTTATAAAGTTTGAAGTCCCGCAAGCTTTTGCTGTCGGGCGTCCGTTCGGAGATCAAGATCGCTTGGTAGGCATTCACGCCCACGAGTCTTTTTTTTTTCTTAAATTGTGCAACTTGCCGCAGCGTGCATTCGTGAAAAGGCACGCAACAGCTGTGTCGGCTCCGCAAACCAGTCGCATCCCCGCATTAGTACCAAACTATCACTCGTGTTTCTGTATATACCTCCAGCTGTCCGACACGCCGGCGCCGTCTGGTTGCGTGGGCGCAGCGACGGATGCGCTGGAACGCCACCAGGGTTGGTGACCGTTGCCGTATAGCAGTGTTTCTCATTAATCTCTGGCATGCCGTTGCGCAATAACGCGCCACTCAAACGCACGTGCGAGATTACGAGAGAGTTCGCATCCGCGAAAACCATTGAATGGCGAAGCTGTGAGAGAGCGAGAGTGTATCTGATTGGCTATCGAGATCACGTGCATCATCAACCTAATCCCTGATTATCATCATAATCATTGCGAACGCCATTGTACTATAGCATCACCATCACTTTTATCGCCACAATCGTTATCATTGTCTCGAACGCCATCATCGTTTCGTTTTGTTTCTGGTCGATTATCTTCTCTGGCCCCTCGACGTGCGTTGCCACAAAGGCAAAGACAGAATTTTTTTTAAGGCTGGGGGAGTGATGGAGGGGCACATCTCTTTGATTTGAAGTCATGTTGTTGGGCAAATACATGTTATTGGGCAAGTCGGTATGTGTTCAATTATAAGCCAATGTTGTGGCTATTTCCACCCTGTTTACGAGGTGTCTCCTGACGGGAAGAGTACCAGAGTCTTGGAAGAATGCTAGCATCATCTTAATACATTAGAAAGGAGATGACAAGGACTTGAAGAATTACTGGCCGATCAGCTTGCTCTCTGTAGTATACAAGGTATTTACAAAGGTATAAGTGCTAACAGAGTAAAGAAAACATTAGAATGCAATCAACCAAAGGAACAAGCAGGATTTCGAACAGGCTACTCAACAATCGACCACATTCATACTATCAATCAGGTAATAGAAGAATGCTCAGAATATAACCAACCGCTATACATAGCCTTCATAGATTACGAGAAGGCGTTTGATTCAGTAGAAATATCAGTCATCATGCAGACACTGCGGAATCAGGGCGTCGATGAAACATATATAAAGATCCTGGAAGAAATCTACACGGGATCAACTGCTACCATAGTGCTTCATAAAAAAAAGCAACAGAATACCAATCAAAAAGGGTGTAAGACAGGGGACACAATCTCCCCAACGCTATTTACCGCGTGCTTACAGGAGGTTTTCAGGAGCCTAGAATGGGAACAGTTAGGGATAAGAGTTAATGGAGAGTACCTTATAGTAACCTGCGCTTTGCCGATGACATTGCATTGCTGAGTAACTCAGGGGGCGAATTGCAATTTATGATTACGGAGTTAGACAAGGAGAGCAGAAAGGTGGGCCCTAAAATTAATCTGAAGAAAACGAAAGTGATCTGCAACAACCTCGGAAGAGAGCAGCGCTTCGAGATAGGTAATAGTGCACTCCAAGTTGTAAAAAAACTATATCTACTTAGGGCAGGTAATAGCCGCGGAGCCAAACCACGAGATTGATGTAACTAGAAGAATAAGAATGGGGTGGAGCACATTCGGCAAGCACTCTCAAATTATGACAGGTAGATTGCCACTATCCCTCAAGAGGAAGGTAAATAACAGCTGTATCTTGCCGGTACTTAGCTACGGAGCAGAAACCTGGAGACTTACAAAGAGGGTTCAGCTTAAATTGAGGACGACGCAGCGAGCAATGGAAAGAAAAAATGGTAGGTGTAACCTTAAAAGACAAGAAGAGAGCAGAATGGATTAGGGAACAAACGGGGGTTAAGGATATCATAGTTGAAATCAAGAACAGGAAATGGACATGGGCCGGGCATGTAGCACGTAGACAGGATAACCGCTGGTCCACACAATACATGTTCCCAAAAATTGAGAACTGCCCCCACAAACTGACAACCCGTCACGGTCGTGTAGTGGTTATGGCAGCCGATATGTGGCACGAAGGTCGCCGGTTCGATCCCGGCGGTCGCATTTCAATTGAGAAAAAACTTAGAGGTCCATATACTTCAATTTAGTAATGATAACTTTGGCGTTTAGCGGCACAAAACCACGGCGTGATAATGTCGTAGTGGAAGGCTCTAGATATTTCGACCATCTGGGGTTTTAAACGGCTACAAAGTTTAGGAGTTCAGCCATTTCACTAACAATTTTTTGTCGCTTTTTCTTCTCTTTCCTCTCTCTCTCATCTTTATACTCCCTTTTCCCATTCTCCCAGTGTGGGGTGGCAAACCAGGAATGCGCCTGGTTAACCTCCCTTCTTTTTTCTCTTGTTGTTCTTGTCCTTCCTTCCAAGTTTAGGTACAGGGGCTTCAAGAATTTTCACCGCCATCAAAAGTGCGACTTCGATTCGAACCGTCGACGTACGAGCCAGCGGTAAAGCACCATATTTGCTAGACAACTGCGGCGGGTGTGTACTTAGATTTAAGGGCACGCGGTAAAGAACCCTGGTGGTCGAAATTTCAGGAACCCTCTGTTGCAGCATGCTGCATTACCACACCGAAGTTTTTACACGTAAAACTCCACACAGTTATTATTTGAACCTTGCCTGCAGCTCAAACTGCGACTAATAAAGAGTATCAACGCGGTCAGATTTATTATCTACGCCAACTCACGGTTATCAAGTACTCAAAAGAACGTGCCGCTTCAGCTTGGAGAAAACTTAATTTTGTGGTCTTACGTGGCGATGTCACAGTATGATCATACGGCACACCGTAAGGAGGGGGTTGGGGGCTGAGGAAGGCCCTTAGTTTGATTTTGGCCACCTTAGGTTCTTTAACGTGGTGCATCTAAAATGAGGCACATTGGTGTTCCTTTCACTTCGCCTCAATGAAAGTGCGGCTACCGTGGCTAGGATTCGAACCTGCACCCTCTTGCTTAGCAATGCAATACCATATCCGCTAAAGTGCCACGACGGGTAAAATATTAACCAAGTCATGAATTTGCGCACTGTGCAGCTGTGAGCCAACACACCCTGCCGGTACTTCATTGGAAAAAAAACGTGCTGGAACATTCAATTAAGCTTTTTACAGACATATATCTTGTTTTTCAACATCTATTTATTTTTTATTGATTTTAATGGTCGATACGACACGTGCCGACATGTGCAGGCACCTGTGCGGAATTCCCCGTGTTAAGCGCATGATTCAGAGAAGTTTCAGTGTGACACAACTTTTTATTTATGTCTGTACCATACGAGTCCCTTCGCAACGCAGTTGGTATTTTAGATAGGCTGGCTAAGTACTGTGGCATGTTTTACTGCAGTATATTTTACTAGTATGCAGTATGTATTACTGCATGTTTTACAGCACAAGGGTGACGTGGTGGCTGACGCTGGTGACCGAGTCGCAGGTGCACCGCCTACGCACGGGTGCACTGCTGTCATGTGCGTATGCACAGTCTGCGTTGATCAAGCGGCCATATTACGCCAATCCGGCCTGTTCGGCATCATCCGGCTGACTAGTATATTTTGTGTGTTTGTTTGTTTGTGTGTGTGTGTGTGTGTGTGTGTGTGTGTGTGTGTGTGTGTGTGTGTGTGTGTGTGTGTGTGTTGTGTGCGCGTGTTTTGACAAAAGACTTAGATGTCTCACGCAACGAGAAAATTGACCGCAATCGTCAGCGCCAACGCGAGTGATGTCAAAGAACAATCACGTGATGACGCAGTCAGTCGGTCAGTCAGTCCATCAGTTCGTCTGTCTGTCTGTCTGTCTGTCTGTCTGTCTGTCTGTCTGTCTGTCTGTCTGTCTGTTCTGACTATCTATCTATCTATCTATCTATCTATCTATCTATCTATCTATCTATCTATCCCGGCTGCGGCGGCTGCATTTCCGATGGAGGCCGAAATGTTGTAGACCCGTGTGCTTAGACCTGGGTGCACGTTAAAGAACCCCAGGTGGTCGAAATTTCCATAGTCCTCCACTACGGCGCCTCTCATAATCATATGGTGGTTTCTGGACGTTAAACCCCACATATCAATCAATATCTATCGATCTATCTCTTTCTGACGCTCTCCTCTTCTTCCTTCTTCATTATCTTTCACATCGCGTGATGTTCTCTCCTGTTTTCCCGCCTCCATGCCGGCCATCTGGCCTTCTCTGATTTAAAATTATAAGCGCAAACACAGGATACGCCCCACGATGACGACACGCACACTGGCCCACGGGCTTGGCAGCGCGATACTTCGGTTGCTACGGGCAACGATAGGGATCGTGCGCTCATGTGCAGGCAACATTAAAATGTGGCAACGTTGAAGGACAGTAGCTAACGTGGTTTATGTTGAATGACAGGTGGACCTAATAA
The DNA here is from genome assembly GCF_013339725.1 of Rhipicephalus microplus. Lineage (NCBI taxonomy): Eukaryota > Metazoa > Arthropoda > Arachnida > Ixodida > Ixodidae > Rhipicephalus > Rhipicephalus microplus. Next base: position 21,611 of record NW_023611410.1, on the reverse strand, counting down.
CAAAACAGGCTTTTCTATCGGAATTGGTTAATCGACGACAAGCCCATGATCGAGATAGCATTGATTATTGGAAAGTGGCGCATATATATATATATATATATATATATATATATATATATATATATACTTAGGAATAAAGGAGCACACTTACGAAAATTTGATAATTGTTTACTCTACGCTTCGGCCGTGGCACGGTTTTCGTCAGGATTAACCAGGTTAATCCTGACGGCCTTCGTCAGGTTACGGCCTTCGTCAAGTTACGGCCTTCGTCACCCACGGCCTTCGTCAGGTCAATCCTGACGAAGGCCATGCCACAGCCGAAACGTAGAGTAAACAATTATCAAATTTTCGTAAGTGTGCTCCTATATTCCTAACTATTTTAACACCGGACCCACAAAATTTCTTTTTTTAATCATATATATATATATATATATATATATATATATATATATATATATATATATATATATATATATATATATATATATATATATATATATATGCGTGTGCGAGCAGCGTCCTTTTGGGGGCCGCACTTTTTGCATGGTTTGGGATGCTCGTTGTTGTACCACGCTGAAACCAAGTACGGGTGTAACCGTCCATGCATTCTTGCTTCCTTGATGATGATTTATTGTCGACCCAGCGTCATCAAGTGTGAGGCCCTCTCCCATAGCAGAGTACTGAGTACTCTAACTTGTCAACCGCTTTTTCTAAACACATGGAGCAATTTTGACAACCTGACCTCATGAAGTGTGAGGCCCGCGGGACGGCTGTACTCTCCCAAATTAGAGTACGAAGTAACGCTAAATCGTTTAAGCCCTTTCTCTATCCACACGTCCTATTTCTGGTGTTCGCTCTGTGTGAAAATGTTAGTTTTTTGTGATGTACAACGGTGAAAGTGTAAATGTGTCCCTGAACACTGATTTGTCACGCATAAATAATGATCTGTATGTAGTGTAATTATTCTTCTTTACGGAAAACAGCTTATATCTGCCTATTTTACATTCTAAACTCACTTCACTCATGGTTACGCTGAACAAATAAAATCATTCGCAGGAAACGCCTGACTCTTACCCTATTTGTTTTGCTTAGCATTGTCACGCAGGCTTGCGTACGCAGGCAAGGCCTATTTTCCCCAGAGCAGCATCGTTCGTTAACCGCCTTTTTTACATATTGTTATGTACTGTTCCTAAGGACTATCTGGATATTTTATGACAAAAACACAAATATAATGGGCTGTACATAGCCATTGCCACAACTGCTTTTTCATTTAGCGTGGTATCTTGTTTAAAAAAACAAAACATGTAAAAAACGAGTATAGGTCACCATGCCTCCTAGGCAAGCATTTTTATATTACCTATACAGGATGCGGAATGCTCCACGTATCTCGCATGCGCAACACAACAAAATAAAACCAACAAATAAGTACGCCGAGAAAAGCGCCCGGGACATTTGTTTAACTGTCGTGCATTCTAATTAGGAGTTCAAAATCCACCACCTTCCAATTACGCATGCGTTTTTCAATCAATTCAACTGTGACAACAGACGCTTCCTCGTTCACAGCATTGGATACTTCTGTACATGGGCGTCGGAGGAAGGGTGTCGAAAAAGCATTCGCAATCCTCACGCCAAACCAGCGCGCTTGCCCCTACCCAGGATACGCCCTGCCCAAGCCATGTGCAACCCATGTTCGCACCGCCCAAGATTAAGGGCCGTATTCACAAACCATGCTCAGCCTTACCTCGAGTTTTTCTCATCGGTTAAAAGTCTTTATTTTACTTGATGTAACAAAGTAGGCCCGTATTCACGAGGCAATCGTGTTGTGGTCTTTTACCTCGCTACTATTTTTGTACCTTTATTACGCATGTGATAAAGATGCGTCGATGTTACTCATTGCCCTGATTTGAGACGGACTCTCCTCTGTTAAAGCGAGAGGTTTGAACACTTCATCAAATGAGCAAGCTGACCATCGGTGTCTTGCGTTCTGGGATAAGATTACCGTATGAGGTCATAGATCTCGAAATTTTTCGATGTTGTCATGATGCCACTACGACGTCACATAACGTGACGTCGGGTGATAATGTCATCGCATCACTCCAATTTGCAGGGAACAACAATGTTCATGTGATGACGTCACTTCGCCTCTTGGCCAAGGGTGCGCCGATCGCAGAGGCAGTGCGAGACCAGGCAAGGTGCAGAAAGCTTGCAGTGCCTTCGACCTCGGAGGCTATGCAGAACTACGTAAGGGCCAGGAATTTTTCGAAGAATTAGAGGAGGGGATTCATTTATATGTGGGTTTTAACGTCCCAAAACCACCATATCATTATGAGAGGCGCCGTAGTGGAGGGCTTCGAAAATTCGACCACCTGGGGTTCTTTAACGTGTACCCAAATCGGAGTTCACGGGCCTACAGCATTTTCGCCTCCATCGAAAATGCAGCCGCCAAAGCCGGGATTCAATCCCGCGACCTGCGGGTCAGCAGCCGAGTACCTTAGCCACTACACCACCGCGTCGGAGAAACGGAGAGCAGAGGATTACTGCATTGACTGATATCGAAGAGAAGATTGCTTCCGCCTCCGAGTCTTCTTAGGCTAATGCATAACAGGCTATGTGTGCTTGTGTGTTCTTTATTTTTTAATTCGTACAAAAGCATAAACGTAACACGACTCGAAAGAAACACAGGCAGACTGTCCTGCGTCTTCTTCGTTCAGACTTACGAACTATGCATCACCAAATTGCCTGCCATGAAATGTTACTGAAGTCTACCTTCGCACCACTCCTCCCCCAGTTATGTTTCACCCACTCTTTCCGATCTCAAGCTGGGTTCAACGAACTCTCTGGTGAAGCAAGTAGGACCTATTTTTACAAGCAAGACCTCCCCAACTTTTCCACCCCATTTTTTTTCTCCACGCCCACGATTTCACTGCCACCCGCATTGTTCCCTAAGCGTACGCCCACACAGTTGGGCTCTCGTATCGACCGCTTTGCTTGGACACGCGAAATCACGGAGCTCTATTCAGCGCGAGCGCTGCTTCAGTCATTCACATTTGCATTTAAAACAACCCTCCCCAACTACAGCTCGCCGGCGCCTCCCCCGAAGAAACCTTAAAATAAACCACCGTTGTATCCCTGCGATGATCATCGTGTCCGTTGAGCCCTTTAGAATGCACCACCGCAGAGGTTGCGTCCAATTAAACAAAATAAGCGGAATAAGCGGAATAAGCGGCCTTTTATTGTTATACACTGCCGTATGATCGACTGCGTAATGCCTTCGAACATCTACACTTTTATTCGCGTTCCATTAATGCTTTAAAAACTTACAAAAGCATGTATTATGTACAATAATAGGAGTTACACAAATTAAGCATGTCGTATATTTTTACCTGTGACAACGTAAATAGCGTGTTCGTTTGCCATTGTGCAGCAGGTGATTATTATGTACAGTTGCTAACCCGAAGGTTGCGGATTCGTTCTCGGCCCCCGTGGTCACATTTCGGTGGAAGCAAATCACAAAGGCTCTTGTACTGCGTGACGTCAGAGCACAATAAAGAACACCAGATGGTTGGAATTTCTAGAGCCCTCCACCACGGCGTCTGTCACAATCATATCGCGGTTTAGCGACGTAAAAACTGGAATATTGTTATTTTATTGAAAGCACGTGTCTCACTGGTTCAAGAACAATGATCTAGCCAGCGCCCGATTCGCGCGCCAGCGCACGTTTTAACGCGATATCGTTAGAGAGCTCGTGCCGCACACCGGCGTCGGCCGCGTTGGTTGTGAGCGACAAATCGTCTGTGCGTCTGTGACCGAGAGATCAAGTTACCGAGATAGCCACGGCAGGCCGCTACTTGTCCACGCGTGCGCACACGATCACACTGAGAAAGCCGCGCGTTCCAAGGGAAAAAAAAGTGCTCAAGGTCACGAGGTGTCATAGTTCCTTTGCCCTGGCACATCTCCCTGCTTAGCTTCCAGCGTTTTCGTCGTGACGATAGAAGAGATAATGCAATAAATAGGTGACCGGTAATATGGGCAATCGCAGGGAACTGTGGGATACGACGGCTTGCGGTTCGACGCACCACGCGGGCTAGCAGCGGCACGTGCGCATTTTCTACCGCTCCGGTGAAAAAAAGAACTCTCCGTGCAATGTCAGTGTTTAGTTTTTTTTTGTTTTTGCTAACTGTGACGGCAACGATGACACGCTACAAAAGCAAAGAATGGTATGGAAACTTTTTTACCACACTAAAATGATCTGCAATGCTTTATGCTGCGCGGGGGTATACTGTCAGTTTGGCTAGCAGATCAGCCGATACAGAAGACAGGTTTCATTGTATGATACGCTACTGCAGATAAAAAAATCGCCATTTTAAAGATCTCAGAGAATGGGGACGTAGCAGTGTGCTCAGAGTTCATTTCTGGATTGCTGCTTCGGCTGACATCGTCAGTCGATCGGATTAAGCGCAGCACTTATTGAGCGCGTTGAGACATCTTTTTTTTTTATCTAGCCTTCAGCGCGCTATAAAATGCATTTGTTAGTCGAAGCCAGATGCTTATTTGAACGCTTTTTTTTTTCGTCAAGCTTCGCGGCACGGTTGCACTTAAACTATATAGTCCGACATAGATGGTGCCGAATAATCCAAATGCTGCGCTTGTTTAACGCACTACTTTCTTTGTGTGACATCAGTGTGAACGTGACATTCCCCGCCGCGGTGGTCTAGTGGCTAAGGTACTCGGCTGCTGACCCGCAGGTCGCGAGATCAAATCCCGGCTGCGGCGGCTGCATTTCCGATGGAGGCGGAAATGTTGTAGGCCCGTGTGCTCCGATTTGTGTGCACGTTAAAGAACCCCAGGTGGTCAAAATTTCCGGAGTCCTCCACTACGGCGTCTCTCATAACCATATGGTGGTTTTGGGACGTGATACTCCACAAATCAATCAATCAATCAGTGTGAACGTGACAGCAGGTGCACCCCGTTGCTACGAGCGCCGCCTAACAAGATTGCGATGCTCGGCGCATGCCCAGTTCGTTTACGGCGTGGCTATCGTGCACGTCGCGTCGTCGGTGTGCGGCGTCGACGAAGGTGCGCTCAGATCACTCGGTTCCCTTCGTGGTGCGATAGTTTCGCCGTTAGCGTATACTGCGCACGCTCCGAGACTCGTGTTGATGTGTGCAGGCATCGCTTGTGTAGCACGGGGTGGCGCGCGCTGCCATGTTCTCGCTACACGTTGCTCACGACTGTACGTTCGAGGATGCACAAAGCAATGGTCGATATTCTGCTTATCATGTTACTGTGGCACGTCGTTTGCTAGTCTGTTGAAATCAAGAAGCAGTCTGTTCAGTCAACTGCGACGGAGTTGCTTTCGTGTTGCATGTAGCAAGCTGCTTCTTAGGTCGAGCTTAAGTTGGTGGATCTCGCCGTTTTTCTGTGCTGTCCTGTACCGTTTGGGGGCGGAGCTTTGCGTAGTGATTAGGGACATCTGCCATCGCAACAACGAAAGCGTTCACGTCCGAGAGGCGAGGAAAGATTATATGAAAATGTTCCGTGCCTTCTCCCCTGGGAAAATGACGCACGCGCCTTGGCACCGTGAAAGAAGACGGATTGAGCCATGAGCCAATTGAACACCAAGTTAGGCTACAGCCACTTTAGGAGGCGCTGCTAGAGTTCCCCAGCACCGAAATGCCAGCATGTCTCGCCGTCAGGACAGGGGTGCCACTTCCTGAACTCGCCAGTACTTTTCGGTCAGTGCCACAGCAGGTACGTTTCTAGCGAACTCCCATGCTGCTTCTAAAGTACCGTATTCGCTCGATTGTAACGCGAGCAACAGTGTAACGGGAGTTGCGAACTTTCAATGCGTCCAGCAAGGGAAGAAATTGTTATTTCAGTATTCGATTGTAATGTTCGAGAGAATAAAACGTCTGTTTCTGACAAACGAGTTGCTAGTGAATAGACGGGAAACCAGTGGCTGTAGTCGCCGTCCGGGATCAGTCGACCAGGGTTTCTTATGGCTGCACTGAGTTCGAGCTGGGCGGGGTTTCCCCACACTCGACTTAGTGTTGGATTATAGTTGGCCGTGAGCAGTTGGCTGACGTATTGGGTTGGCCGACGCGCTGGGGATATTTCGGCGCTCCCAGATTATGGGTGACGGTTTGCTTCACGTTTAGCATAAATGTACAGAAGAATTCTCGTTATATTCGAGTAGATGCAGCACGTGCATTTCTTTGTGTTGTATCTGCGCCCACCTGTCGGATGTCCCGCTGTCGTTAACGTTGCGTTCCTCGTCTCAACCCCGCAACCGCGTTTCACCGTTGACGTGAGTGAAAGCCATTCGGCTTCTTCCCGTCTCGCTGTAGTCGTGGGCGTGACGATTCATAAAGTGCGCCTATATATCAGTGGCGTGCGACCGGCTCAGGCAGCTGCGTGGCGGGACACCGTTATGACGTCACAGTCGGCATTGTTTCTCATGCTACACCCATCGAGACCAGAGAACTTAGACGAGCGGAACGACGACCAAAAAATAAGAGAAGCAAAAAAAAAAAGTGTTTACAGCGATGCCAAGTCGGCGTACCGTAACGATCCCCGGTTCTTCATTTGGATGACCGGGCACACTCGCTCTAGGTTGAAAGCAAAGAGTGCGCGGAGTTCTGTGCAGGTATGAGCGTCGGAAAGTAGCTTTCACGTATACAAGCCGTTACCGTCACAGCTGAGAAGGCACATTGCTTTACGATTGTATTATAATCATTTTATCTCATTGCCTATCTAAGCCTCTTGTGCCTGTCATGTCTAAAGAGGTACAATTAATATTTTTACCGATCACAGGGCTGTATTAACTCGCTGATGTTGACTAACTTATGGCCAATATCGGCTAGCATTGGCTATGTGACAGCTACTTTTGGCTAAGTAATACTTCGTGATCGCTAATTCTGAGTAGTGATGGATAATATTTTCCAGATAGCGCCTCCTACTGCTACGTTAAGGAACCCCAGGTGGTCGAAATTTCCGGAGCCCTCCGCTACGGCGTCTCTCATAATCATTAGTGGTTCTGAGACGTTAAACCCCACATTTCAATAAAAAAATTCCTCCTGCTATATGTCTGTTACGCAATTGACTAAATCATGGTGCAGAGCTTAACACATTTGCCGAGAATGCTGGAACGGTATACGCTCCGGTGGCGTGTGTACCGATACCTAGTTTCAGATAGACCACACACTTGAGCATTCATCCTTAGCAGCCATACATGCTGCAATTTAGGCTTAGAATAATGTAGATATGAACTAGTTAATAACTATTCAATCTAAAAGACTAAAACTGCAAAAGCGCACAATGACAGGAAAGAAAGATAGCATGGAAACTTATCTGCGCATAACCATGCTTTAGGCTAACCTATGAATCCAGCACGTGTGGGGGTCTACGTGACAGATAATTGTTGAGTCCTTTCATTTCTTCTTTATACAAGTTACTCGACGGACGACATCCCGCATGCGCTGTCACTATTATCGATATTCGATGTCTAGATTGTTAAACGCGATGATGATGAAGAATATGATGATGATGATGATTATATGCGGGGTTTAACGTCTCAAAACCACCGTATGATTATGAGAGACGCCGTAGTGGAGGGCTCCGGAAATTTTGACCACCTGGGGTTCTTTAACACGCACCCAAACCTGAACACACGGACCTACAGTGCTTTCGTCTTCATCGAGATTGTTAAACGCGTTTCTCCAATTCCTGTGCGGGTACGAAGCTGCGCGTTGCTCGAACTTTGGCGTGCACTTTTAAACTCTCGGCGTCTCCGGTGGCTTGACTTCTGGCTTGTTTCCGCGTGTGCACTCTCTGACTTTGAAATGAAACTACAATTTAAGCTATTTCAAATCAGTTGTTATCGACAAACGCAGCTCGTGCAGACCAGAGTGTGCCGATCAGTTTAAACAGGCGTGTTGAGCTGTATACGTGTTGGGCGATTCCGGCTGTTGTTGGTTATCAGTCTTATACCTACAGACACAGACAATGCCAATTTACCAACAGACATATATACATAGATAAACGGAGTTGGTTCTGCATAACCTTCTTTTATATCGTCATTTTGTAATAGGTTTAGCTTCATAAAGGGTGTAAGCTTTTCACTAAGGCCATTGTGTTAGCGTCTATCTTGCGTGCCCACAGTCCACTACCAGAATCAAAGCTGATGGCCACCGTCCCACTGGACGTATAAACGCGTTGATGCGCCTTCTTAGAGACAGCAGATCGAATGACACCCCGTGACTTTCCTATGGATAGTGTTTGTCTGTTAGTCGAGCACAGGTGTCAGAAGGCAAAAACAGGTGCTATTCGACTTGGTTGGTGTTTCAAACCACAAGTGTGTGCGAGAGTGACATATAAATCACAACACGGGGCGAAAGACAGAAAGCGCTAAAAGAAAGTCGGACGGTTCCCGACGCATTTGCCTAAAATGATTTGAAGGCGAAAGCTAGATTCTTCGTTACCTTTCAATCGATTATGTTGGTCCTCCCTCTCCCCCTACAAGCTTTACGCACTTCACGTGGTGTTTCATTGCCTCCGGGATCAGTCCAGCCTTGACCAGGTGGTGATGTCATGCCATGACGTCATAGATGGCACGATGATCACGTTGCCGTAACCGCGTGACTTTTGGGACTGTTTATGCTCACGCCGAATGCCACTTATTGCTTCTGTTGAGAAATCTGAGACTTTCGCCTTAATCGGTGAAATGATGACATACGATGCATGCATGTCACGACGTACAGTTAAGTATATACGGGCCTATTCAACAAGAAATTGAAACGAGAAATTGCGGCCATCAAAGTGAGTTGGTGATTGATTGATTGATTGATTGATTGATTGATTGATTGATTGATTGATTGATTGATTGATTGATTTGGGAGGTTAAGTCCCAAAACCACCAACTAATTATGAGAGACGCTGTAGCGAAGGTCTCCGGGAATTTCAACCACCGGGGTTCTTTTAACGTGCACCCAAATCTAAGCAAACAAGCCTACAGCATTCCCGCCTCCATCGGAAATGCAGCCGCCGCGGCCGGGATTCAATGCCGCGACCTGCGGGTTAGCAGAGTACCTTAGTCACTAGACCACCGCGGTGGGGCCAACCCCCACCAAAATGAGTTGGTGTTTCGTATATATTGCGCTATAATTGGCTCCTCTCTTCTTCCATGTATTTATTTCCGTTTTAGCGACCACAGTAACAGGGTAGCCAGCTGGATATCTCCTCAGGTTGATTGCTTTGTGTCTCCTTTGTATTTCTCCTTCTTTTTCTTTTTCTACTTTAGCATTTACATGTGTATTTCCTCTCAGTTGCCTCTCTATATATCTCTGCCCCTCCTTTGCATCTCATTCTATCATTTGCGCCTCCATCTATATCTCCCCACTGTCTCTCTTTAGATTTGCCTATTTCGACTTTTCCAATCTCTCTATATATCCCTCTCTTATGCATCTAATACCTGACTCTCTTTTTCCTCTCCTGAGTGTGCAAGTTGCTGCCCCTCCTTCGTCTTTCTGTCTCTCTCATATCTCTACTTTGCCATTCTATCTCTCTATGTATCCCTCACCCATGCCTCTCTGTACATATATCTCTGTCTCTCCTTTGCCTCTCTCTCGATCTGTCTTGTATGCGACCCTGCCACGGCGCCACCGCGACCGTTGTTTCAGGGCAGGGCGTACCGCGTGCGCCCGGGCACCACATCCATTGCCAGGTGGTTCGTTATTGAGCGACCAGATAGGGCGGCGAAGGACTGCCGCGAGCTTGTATGCAGCGTGCGTGTCAGAGCGCATTCTTGCATGTCTGAGGGTGTAGCCTTGGCGTCTCTGCGACGCTTTTGGGGCGCCCGTAGACGGGGCTGGTGAACGACGGAATGTCCATGTACCAGGTAGCTATATACACTATTATGAGGATCACTACTCAGTTGGCAAGCCCGAAGCGTTTATATGAGATCCCGATTTGTTTCTCACGAGTAATTTTGGTGCCTAACTTTGGTAACCTCTCAAAGGACCAGTCAAACTGCTTAAGAGCCAAGGTAGAGAATAGTTGAAGTAACCATTGTGACAGTTGTTAGTTTGGGCTTGCTTTGTGTATGGACGTGCGTTCTTCTCACGAGCCTTTTTTTTTTATTTGCGATTGAGCAGTGGACTGCAAGTTCCCAGCCGCTTGCCGCTTTTGGTGCGACCATATAAATTATTGTAATTCCATTTATTTCTTCGCCCTTGCAGTGAAACTGACTTCTTTTTCTCTTTCATTCTTAACCACGCCTACCTGTACTGCGCATGTCCCGTGGGGTTTAATAAAACTCAACTGAACATGTTCCTATGGCAAGGGGAGGGGGAAAGTGTAGTTAGAGCTAATCAAGGTGGACGATTGGGCACTTGTCCTTGTCTTTTTCCCGTCCGTGTTTTCTACCGCGTAGTACTCTTAGATTATGTAGTTAGAGCAGACCAACTGCACAGAAAAACAGGCCAATAAGTATTTGGCTTATTGTAGTAATTGGGCTCTTTATCAAATGTACTTATTGTGATCAGTTCACTTAGATATCATTCATCATTTACAGCTACGGCAAAAGACACCTAGTGGCTGACGCTATATATTATACTATATATACAAAGCGCAGCTACTTGCGAAGAGACTATATTGTTATCTAGAATAGATGTTTTGGATGAACCAAAAGAAAAAAAAACTGGCTGGACCTGAACAGAATTTGCGAGTCCTGGCGAGAGTTCACTAGACCTCTTCTACGAGCTCCCTAAAGGTACATGGGATTTAAAAAAAAAAGGAAACATACCCCCTCCGTTTTGCCTGTATTATTCCCGATTATATTAAAGCGAGAACATTAGAAGCCCCATGAGAGCAGAAATCCGGCGTCCTGTGGGCGAGTGTCGGCATTACCTCCCGACATCAAAAAAAAAACTCACGTGACCATGTTAATGACGGTAATGCAACAACGTAACGCGACGTGGACGTCAGATTAGTGCGGACATCAGCGCTGTCGTCACACTTGGGAATGGGCCCCGCTTTTGCTCACAATTTGTAGGTGAGGGCAACTTAAGTGTCTCTGTTACTTTTTTTTTAAATACAAGTGTGTCCGTAATTGCAGAACAGGCTGATCGCATAGTTTTGTTCTTGTAGCAAAATGAACAGGCGCGTAGGTTACGCGACACAAAGACTGTACATCTCAATGCAGTTTATGGAGCGTTAGTTATCGGATCAGTTAGTGATGAACTGAACTCTGGTTTAGCACAACGTCCTAGCTGACTTCGTTTCTTTGCTTATTTTGTAGTGAGTGACCACTTGATCCTAGGTGCAAGCGGTGGTAAAAACTGCCGCCATATCCATGAAGTGAATGACGATGAGTGGGCGAAGCTCCGGAGGTAAACCTCTTAAACCATGAGCCCTCCGTACATTTTGCCCACTCGATTTTATTACAACGCTCCCCCTCGAGTACGTCGCCGCACTGAATCGAACGATTGCCTTCCACCAATGGCACGCGCCATATGTGACATCATTCCTATTTTATAGCATCTCGCATCTTTCATCCGTCTAGTTTATAACATCTTGCATCTTTTTCATCATCAGCTACAAGTACCGCCATGTAGTGAACACTGCAAGAACTAAACGAGAGGTGGCTACATACAGGGAACGCACATCCCACGCCTTAAGGAGCTTCGCCCCTAAAAAAGTAACGATAAAAGCACGTAACCGAAACAGAAGGGGATAAATACAACAAATAACATAAACATAGCTTGCTCCTTCGAGTCATCTTACGCAAATGCGGGACTGACAGTTTTTAGTTTACCTTATAGAAAGACATAGTGGGCGGATTTCACGCAACACTCGGTCCTTCCCAATGCTGCCTACATTAAACAAAGCTGATTCAAGACCCTTTAAACGCATTTCCCACGAGCCAAAAGGTCGCACTGATGTGCAATACTTCTCAAACGCACGCGTGTAAAAAAAAAAAAGTTTCAGAAAGTGTTAAGCGAAAAGCCCCTGATACGACGAACCAGTGCCCTCTCTGCGCAAAGCTTCGTGTGTCGTGACCTTTTTTCGCACAAACGCTTCGCAAGCCTTTCTATCTCAAAACTCGATCGAGGCGTGAATTCGGGTAACTAGAAAACCGGTTCAAATCCTCGTCGTGTCGGGAGCAAAATGGTCGCGCACATAGACTGAGCAGGTGAAATGCTGACACTCTCCTTATATACGCTCGCAAAAGACACAAGCGATCCATAACATGTAGTAGCAATCCATTACAGAACCAGGCATTTCGCTGGAGATAATTGTTTTGACCGAGGAACCCTTGAAAACACTAGGGTCACTTCAAGCCACTACTTGAGCAAGATCTAATTACGCCACTTCAGTAAGTCCGCATCCGTTCTCGTTGGTGGAAAAAGAAACTCAGCATATGATTAGAGTTACTGAATTCCATTATGATCAAAGAAGCGCAAACAACTCAGAGGATGAAGGAGAAAAAAACGAATGCTTACTCGCAACTTATAAGTTGAATAATTGAAACATGTTTGAAGGCGATCAACGAATGGCGAGATATGGGAATAAAAGGGCACGCGAAATAATTTTTCGCCGTGGCATAGGGAGCGAAAAGTGACCATTTCAAGGAGGTGCCTCTCGCGAAAAATATTTCTGGCTACGTGCCTGCTAATAGGACTTAAAGGCGGTAGCCACCTTACTGCTTTCCTACTTATTCGACGTACCGATCCTTGCCCGCTCAGCTCCGAAAGATTTTCGCAACTAACGTCACTTCGCCCACTCTCTGTAGGATCGACCCATTCTTGTGCTCATATATTTTACGAAGCTACGTAGCAAATTGGGCTCATTGGAACATACTTGTGACTTTGTTGTGTTCTTGTCTATTTGTTTATTGTGCACTTTCTTGGGTTCCGTGTCGTGATTGCTCAAGCCGTCATGAGTCGACGCTATTACCTGACGTCACGTTATGAACGTCATGCTTACGTCACCAATTTTGATTTTTGTGTACTCGCGCACTCGTTTCCCGTCATGTTTGCGCTGACCTTTATGAGTATGTCATGCGATTACGTGAATACAGGATGTCACATTATGATCTGCACGATGGCGTCACAAAATTTTGGTGAGCTCTGACGTGAGATGGCATAAGGTGATGACCTATCACTTGCTGACAATTTATTCCATCACTTGGTGCTCTTTGGCCTGAGTTGGCCTTGCGCCACTAAAATCTACCATCATCATCTTTCATCACTTGCGTTGACGACACTGGTAAGGGATGCCGACAGTCCCTGTCCGCGTTAGGTGAGGCATGTAGGACGTCCGCCTTCGTAAAACTTTTTTTTTCTCATTGCAGTGGGCATACATTATGCTGGCTGGTCGGGACGATAATGATGATTATGATGACGGTAATACATTTGGATGTCTCGGTCTTCATTCACCAGCCAAGTACGCTTGCAACAAACAGAAACACGAGCAATCAGTCTCCCATTGACGATTTCACTGAGGTACACATGTCTCACTGAGGTACACAACAGAAACACGAGCCATCAGTGTCGCATAGACAATTCTACTGAGGTACACACGTTGACGCAGTTTTCGTGTAAGCGCCGTGAATGTCTCTGCGCATTTCCTTCCTATCACTGCAAGCGACGCTTCGGCGCGATGATCGTCGACGCAAATAAAAAAAAAAGAAAAAGGAAGTATCGAAGAAGAAGAGGAACAAAAAAAAAAGATCAAGAAGCGAAGAGAATGCGCACACGACCCGTCGAGGAATTCGAAACTCGAGGAAGTATGCGTGTGTCTGTGCGTGTGTGTGAGCGCCTTGAACGGTGCACCCGTCCGACAGGCCGGCCGTCGGCCGGTCACCGGCATTTTATCCTTGTCCCCTGCCACTCTGGGAAGTCCCAGCTCGCTTTACGGAAAGCCCGCACTTGTTCGCCTCTATGAGGAGCAAACTGCGCTGTTTCGATTTACACACAGCGGAAGGGCACCGGCCCTTACACCATTTTCTCACTGTCGTGATAATAACAACAATGATAATAATTGTTGGGGTTGAACGTCCCTAAACCACGATGTGATTATGAGAGACGCCGTTTCGAAGGGATCTGGAAGTTTCCACCTCCTGTGGGTCCATGAACTTTAATCTAAAGCACATGGGCATCAAGTATTTTCGCCTCCATCAAAAATGTGACCGCCGTGGCCGGCATTCGATCCCGCGACCAGCGGGCCAGCATCCGAGTGCCTTAGCGACTACACCATCGCGGCAGGTTTGTTGTCATGATGAATGTAAGAGTACTTTAAAAAAACAAGTTACCGCAGCCAGCACTAAATCATCCAAGGCTACGTCATTGCATCAATATAACTGGTCCTGGCTTGGCTTGATTTGTACCCTCTCACCAGTCTGTTTTCAACCCTTCACTATACTATACTCCGTCAAACAGGGAACGCACTGGCGGCAAACGGATTAAAGGTAGCAAGTTTCGGCTTCTCGTGTTAAGCAACTGCAGCGAGTGGTCGGACGGTGATTGAGTGGTTGGGCGGCGATCTTGCAAGTACTACCTCCCCCTTCACCTCTTCGAAATGCGGCCGGCCGTGGTTGGGAATAACACCCGGGACCTGTAGCTTGCAACGCTACACGTGACCCCGTTACGCTACCACCTCTGGCGTAACCAGAGGTGATTCGAACCTCCCAATCCCGCTCCCCCCTTCGCCGTAAACTTACTTAGCAAACGCTAACGAGTTCGCAGACAAACGAATCAACACAGCGGGAGCTGCGTAATCTAGCGCCGGCATTCCACGCGTTTCTGCCTTCCGGGCCGGAATGACAAAAGGGCAGCAACGGCAAACGGAAGGCCGTAACAATATCTCCGTTAAGGCAGCGCAACACAGCGATCCAGTTTCGACCCAGTATAACACGTCAAGAGTGTAGCACGAAAACAGAAATGGTTTGGCTATCTCGAAAAAAAAATTTAAAAAAAAGACGCGCATGGCATTTACCTTGAAAAAGGCGGCGTCTACGACCGCCGCCAGGAACTGCGCAAACAAACGCACTGCGAACGACTATACATGTACCGCGTTTTCCACACTAAAACACAACAGACCAAGTTTGACCCTGCCTCGGAGGAGTTTCTTTCGGTCCAGTGTGCGTAGGCGGATATCCTAAATTATTACGAGGGACTCAGGTGTATCTACTCCCTCCTTCACCATATCACAAAGAAAAAAGCTAATAATGATAGTTTGGATTCAACGCAGCAAAACCACGATATGATTAAGAGGGGCTCCGGAAATTTCGACCCCTTGGTGCTGTTGAACGCACACCTACATCTAAGTACCCGGGCCTACATGGACGAAGTTGTTGTAGCTGGCTGGAACTTATACGTGAGCTTCCATTTCCTTAATAAAATGTGCTCAGTAGAATACCCTGCGTGCTGTTCGTAGTGCCTTGAAAAACCTGCACTCTAATAACGCACTCTCGTAGACATGCCCTGCGATCCATGGCTGCGATGCCTCGATTCGATCCCGCGACCCGATTCTTGAAGCCCGTGTGCCCAGAAAGAACGAAAAAATTTTTGCGGCCCTCCGCTATTGCGCCTCTCAAATCATATCTTGCTTTTGGGAACGTTAAGTCGCAACTATTATTGTTATTATTTACGTTACCACACACCTGATTGTGTTCCGTCTCGATAGAAGAGCGCTTACGATGATGCATTGGCTGCTCACCCAAAGGTCGGGAGTTCGATCCCGGCCGTGTGGCGATCGCATTTTGATGGAGGCGAAACATAGAAGCCCGTGTATTGTGCGAAGTCGGGGCATTTTAATGTCCATCTTGAAATATCTACACGGTGACACAAACATGACAGAGGCTTTTGTCCTGTAGTGAACGTAGTCACAATGATGATGATGTTGATGATGATGATGACGATGATGATGACGATGATGATGACTATGATGATGATGATGATGACGATGATGATGACGACGACGACGACGACGATGACGACAACGACGGGGACGATGGGGACACAGAATAGACACACAAACTGGCGCAAACTTTCTCTTCATTGTGCTCATCTGACTGCGCAAATATTTCATGATATGTTCCAACTACGCCGAATCGCAGTTCTGCTGCATATTTTAAAGTACAGCAGATGGTCGAAATTTCCGGAGCTCGCCTCTATGTCGTCTCTCATAATCATACATAGGCTGTGGGGCGCAAAAGCTCAGATATTAATATCACACGCCTAACTGAATGAATACGGTTTCCTCCACGATTTTGTAACTCCGCAGACTACATAACGGAATACGTGGTACATTTTCTTTCCACTTACGCACTTCATTTTTATTTGAAATTTCACAAGTCGATTGTACGCTTATACTCGGGACAGTGCAAGGTGAACGTGTGGACTGTGCGTAAACGCTCAGAACTGGGCCGCGTCCTCGTAATAATATCCACACTCTTTCTCGTTCGTGGCGTCACCTTTAAATATTAGAACGCGATGTATCTCTCCCGTGCGTGGCCTCACGTGGTTTTGAACGATGCGAATCCACTTGCACCTATGATGTATGATGGTTGTCGGAGGCCAGTAGGCCGGGGGGGGGGGGGGGGGGAGTTGCTTTTAAGCGTGATACGGTGGATGTACGCGGTCGGAATTAACAAGACCAGAGCGAAAACCCGGCCCCTCCAGTGTTGAAGGAAGTAACTATAGCTCTTTTCCGGTCGGCTCGTTGCAGAAATACTTTCTTTCACTGAGGTGTGTTTTGTTTACACGCGCTAATTCGACTCTCGTCCGTATTGTGTGAATGAAAAGAAAACTCGCGGGGTCAGTTGTCATTTGCCTCGGACGGCTTTAAAGCGAAAGAAATCTCCTTCTTCTAAGTAAAAGGCGAAAGATTACTGCGTCAATTTGAGGAGAGATCTGAGCATGGAGCATCTCTTTGTAAACTGACCTGCCGTATACATAATTATCAAAAGAAGGCAGTTTTTTAACATCCCGATATGGAAGCTGTGGAAAAGGACATAGTCGAGAACCCTCATCAGCTTGTCACATCAGCCAACATCGGAAGCAGTAGCGGCTTGGCGCGTGGAATTTATTGTCTGTCTATCATCCCACGCTACCTCCAATCTCCCCATAAGTGACCTTTGGTCCTCCCTTTTATTTTTCTAATAGAAGGTATTATCTGTCTTCTTCTCAGCCGACGTAGTGTTCCTACCTTGCCCCTCGTGAAAACTTTCTACACCTACGTTAGTTTACCTTGCCTCCCGGGATCGGAGGCACTGCAAGATTTTTGCGTTTCATCTGGCGTTCCATAGCCTCCGTGATCGGACAGGCCTTGACCAGGCGCAAGCATCGAACTCGAGAGGAAAAGGGAGACAAAGAGTGCCATTTCGGGAGTGTCTGCACGCTTAGTTAGCTACGTGGCTACAAATCAACGTACGTCTCACCATACACGGAAGAAGTTACGTGAAGGCACATCCAAATAATCCTAACTCTATATATCCATGTTATTTCAATTTGAGTGTGCTATTATGTTGTTGTTTTTTCGCTCATTGTTCACTTTGGATAACCTTCGTTCTTTCTTTTTAGGGGCAAAGCTCCTTAAGGCATGGTCTGTGCGTCCCTTGCATGTAGCCACCTCTCGTTCAGCTCTTGCATTGTGCACTAGATGGTGGTACCATCCCCTTTATGTAGCCACTTCTCGTTTATTTCTTGCAGTGTTGACTAGATGGTGGTACTTGTAACTGAAGATGAAAAGATGCAAGATGTTATAACTAGATGGCGGTACTTGTAGTTGATGATGAAAGATGCGAGATGTTATAAAATAGGAATGATGTCACAAATGGCGCGTGTCATTGGTGGAAGCCAATCGTTCGATTTAGTGCAGCGACGTACGCTAGGGGGAGCGTTGTAATAAAATCAAGTGGGCGAAATGTACGGAAATTCATGGTTACCACGTTTACCTCCAGAGCTTCGCCACTCATCATCATTCACCTTCGTGGATATGGCGGCACTTTTTTGCTGCAGAACTTATTGACATGGAGTAGCCGACGGTAATATGGACCTCAACTTCGCCACAGCAAAATATTTATACCAGAACAGAACAGAATCCAACTCATATTTAAACCTAGGAAAACATAGGCAGGGATGTTGGCAGTTTCTGATTGGGAAGTTGATGTGAATGAAGCTGTCACATAACTAAGACCTCAGCGTGCGCGGGTCGCGTTTTCAGTACACACCTGGGGCGACCTGTGCTGATTTTTTTCTCATCTTAGTTGATTTCCCCTTACATAATGACCTCACTTCAGTTAAAGAATTACAAATGGCAATGCCTGCGTTTTTGTTCGCTTCACCATAGAGTTTCCTAATATTAACAAGAGGGGACTCTGGCGTGGTGATCGTTCAGCGACCATGCAAATGAGTAGCACCCGGATTAGCCCTTTTTTTCATACTTGCGGGTGGCGAATCGCACCTGTGGTTTCGTTTATTGCTGTGTTTCGGTTTTGTTTTGATGGAAAGAACGAACTCGTATGAACTTAGTGACCCGATTTGAAATGGTAAGCCTGAAACATTAAAGTAATGAAGCGCAACTGCTGAACATTTGCCGATGGTTGTTTCACGACAAAGCAGCTTCAAGCCACCTAAAGCCATAAGCCAGAAGGAATGTAAATGGCTAGTACTAGGCAAATCCGTGTAGTACCCATAATACCCATACTCGCTGAAGCGCCATGAGTTGCAGCTCCCATGGGCACTACAGTAGCGCCAGAGTTCCCTCTAGTGTATATAAACGAAACTATATGGGCTTCACCATCTGTTTGCTCGTGCAGTTTCATGTAGCTTAAAACAAACTCCCTGATCCACTTCCAATCTCTATCTCAAGGACACTCTAAAAAGTATATATTTATACTGTCATAATTCAATGCACTGTAAATAAGCGTGCACATAGAATTTTTATTACCTAATGGCGGAATATTCCTCAAGCTGTAATGTAGCGTAGATGGTTTGAATAGAAATTGACGCCCCATTTACCGTATATTTTTTAGGTATAGGCAACAGGAAAGTTGTTCATTAGATTATGGACTAACCATCCAGGACAACAGCAATTCCTTGTCCAACCTTTTCACATTGCATCACAACCTAAAGGCTAATTTCGCTGAAGTCTCCCATTAACATGGAAAGATTCGTATATATTATCTCAGTACTATGCATGTAACGAGCATTTAAAATTGTGTGTCACTTGTTCAAATTTTCTGTGCGATGCGCGCAGTCGTTTCTTTCCTGGTCTTTAATGTTTTTTGCGTTGTTAATATGTGTTGAATGATGCGATTGTTGAGCTCCCCTTGCGCCAATGCCCAGCAGGCATGTAAGATATTCACATAAATAATAAGTAGAAACCAATACACGCGGAAGCAGCGTGGCCAAGTGGTGTGGTGGGGGAAAAAGTCATTTTGAAACATCTCCCTTCGTCGCAAACATTAGGTGCGAGATTGTGTTCATTAAATATATTACGATAGTGTTGTGTCGTGAAACTGGGTTTGTCGTGTTCGGTGGACTTTGAATCTTCGAAAGCCACGCCGCGCGCTCTCGGGGGTATCTGCTCACGCGTACCGAAGTTCGGCGCGGTCGAAACATTGCGGAGTTCTCGATACCGCCTACAGATGGCAGGGCTGCTCTACTTTGCGCGCCGAAGTTTTCCCGCGCTTTTTTTTTTCTCCTCAAAGTCGGCGACTTCACGGTGCGGTCTGAGGGAGCAACCGACCGCGATTTAATTGCCGAGAGAACTAGAACGTCGGGGACCGCGACGAAGAACGCTCGCCTACGCATTTCTGGGCTCAGCCTCATCCTGTTATTTCTATTTGTTTTTATTGTGTCGTGTGTTTGTCGTATTTCGCGGGTAAGTCCTTTGCCCCGTTACAACTCGAACCAGCGTGAATCGCTAACAAAGGCGCAGCTCGGTTCCTCCAGCCGAGTATTAATACCAAATTTGCCGCTCGAACTAATGCGCCGTGTTTGACGGCCATATTCGAAGCGACGTGGGCTCAGTAGCATGCGCGCACGATGGTTTGTTTCGTATGGGTGGCTGGTCGATTGAGAACTGACTCATTAGATCTGTGACTCATATGTGGAGCAAGGGTGCGCGGGTATTGGCTACATGTTGCACATTATTCAAACCTAAACGCACCGAGACAGCGGTTGGGCAAAACAAATGTTCGGACGAGAATGGGGAGTCCGTTATAGCTGTTCTCGAGGTTTACATCTTCGGGCGCTGTTATCTTAATTAACTAAGAGCTATGAATCACCAAAGGATCACTTTGGTGAAATAACAAGAGAGCGAGCATTTTTTTTTTTTTTTAAAAGCAGATATTTTCCCGGCGTGTACCCAATAATCTGTGGCATTGAGGTATAACAAAGGAGCAATTGGCTCATTCGCTGAAACATAACATTAAATCAGTTTTTTTTTCATAGGAGCCTGCTTCATTGCACGCGATAACTTCAGATATTCACGTAAAACTTCTCATGCCATAATTAGCCTAAAGCGTGGAATAGATCACACATGCACGCACACTCACGCACACAGACACCTGCATCGAAGGTTTCGAGAGTGCCTGTAATAAATTCTTGCAGTCCTCCTTTATTGACACATTGAAACCACGATTGTTGCAACCGCGACATCGCAAGTTCAGAAGCACCAGCTTAGGGCACCGCGACGTAAAGTCCGCTAAATTAGTTTTTTTTTTTTCAAATTTTATGTATTTGTCCTCCCATTTCAACGGTATAGAATGCAACTGAAACGTAATTTTGACCACGTAATTCCTGGTTGAATTCGTTTACCTAATTTTAACACTTTGTTTGATTATAACGTAGTGACTATTCTTCATCTTTACTACCAAGTGCACGTTAAAGAACCCCAGGTGGTCGAAATTTCCGGAGCCCTCCACTACGGCGCCTCTCATAATCATATGGTGGTTTTGGGACGTTAAACCCCACATATCAATCAATCAACTACCAAGTGTCTCACGTCGCTTTCACTTCTTTCGGTGGGATCACTGAAAGCCGAGCAACGATAGCGCTAGAATGTGTACATACACCATTGCGCCGGAGAGAATACGGGTCACGGAGGTATTAAGCACCTATCAATACACGACGCGCACACAGGTGTGAGTCAGCGTTGCCTTCATTGGAACCGAGGCTGTGAAAACGTGTACGACTCACGGACGTACCGTATGTAACCGCTTGTACTCCGCTTTCTATCAAGTGGTCTTGTTTCTTTTGTTTTTTCATACACACGCAAGTCAATAACGTTATTGCGACACCCTGAAACAAAGAAAGCTAGCAAGGCGCACTGCGTGTCACCTCCGCGACCCGCTTTGATTACGAATCGCGATAATGACATCATTAATCTCCTGACATGCCACACCTAAGTGAACAGTAGGTCTCTACCTGGCCTGTGTGTGTGTGTGTGTGTGTGTGTGTGTGGTGTGTGTGTGTGTGCGTGTGTGTGTGTGTGTGTGTGTGTGTGTGTGTGTGTTCATGTGTGCGTTGCGTGTGTGTGTTCATGCGTGCGCGCGTGTGCGTGTGTAATAAATACCATGTGTGCACATAAAATGAGTCCCGCTC
>NW_023611409.1:0-91378 GCF_013339725.1 Rhipicephalus microplus | reverse complement strand
GACCTGATCGGCTGCACCGACGAGCCTACCCACTTCGTGATCTCGGGTACGTGCAAGGAGCAGTGCTACGGCATGTGCGAGACGCTCTGGGAACCCGACATGGGGCCTGACGAACTGTTCGAGGCGAACCGCGCAGGCACTCATGAATGCCTCCGATAAAGACTCTGCCTCGGGTAGGGGTGGCGTTGTGCACATCATCGAGAAGGATAAGGTCACCACCAAGTACATCAAGACCAGGATGGACTGAAAAGAACTTTGGCGACCGCCCGTCAGAAGCCTGATACTCCATCCTTTGTGCTGGGAATTGGTTGTGTTTGCGCAGAACCAGCATGGTACTGCTGCACAACACTTGAAGAGTGCCTAAGAATAATCGTACACTCGTAAACTCTTGGACTCATATACGGCCAAATTTAGTATCGTTCACTGCATGGTTTACAGCAGTAGTGGCGTCTAACTTGACTGAAAGAATACTGTTCTTGTGAGACTAGAACCACTACTTCACACTCTGTACATAACTACACGCTGTACACACAATCGCCAACACACTTACTAATTCTAGTTGCTCGGATGTGTGTCGCCTTGACCGTGCTGGTTATCTCTGAGGTGACGCTAGTCTCTGGTTCCACGTCTAAGGCCGCCGTACTGCCCGTTGTTTGCACCACAACAGGTTCGTTTGCGATGTAGCGCGGCTCGGCGGCGCTAGTTGCCTCTTCGGTCGTGCTGATGGCCGCAGTCTGACGGATGGCTGCAAGGCCGAACAAAATGTCATCTAACGTTGCCGTTTTCAATCAAGACATTTGCCATAGTTCGTATATGAGTCATCCCCGAAGAACATTTGACCTCTCGAATGTATTGTCACGGAGTCATGACGTGGAAAAAGGAAGCAGTCGACGCCTTCAAGGTGAAACTCCTTATTCGGCCGAACTTGTGGCCATGAAACGGAAACTCAGATTACAGCAAAAACGCACGCTGTACAGTGATATTAGCAGTCGATAAAACTGAGAAGCGGTCAAACGCGTCGGCTTTTCTACAAGTACCATCGGCGTGTCCAGCGTTATAGCTATAGCGACCGCGCAAGTTCCAGAGCTATAACTGTAATTGTTCTCTCTCTCTCTCTTTCTCTCTCTCTCTCTCTCTCTCTCTCTCTCTCTATATATATATATATATATATATATATATATATGTGTGTGTGTGTGTGTGTGTGTGTGTGAGGTATGAAGCGATGGTTGGTAGAAGCTGAGAAGGAAGAAGAGAGAATAGAATAAACATGGCGTATGAGCCAATGAGCCAGGCCACGTCACCCATTCACGATAGCATCACACGAGTCGACAGGATGGAGACCTGCCTGCTTCTTCATCGTCACTCATCATCGACGCAGTTCCCCAGAAGACACCCTGACCATACATTGACTACCGAATCATCACCTAGAAGGACAACGACCAGCACCACGACAGAACCATCGGCTGACCTCGACATCCCCAAGTACACCGGATCAGCGGACTACGGACCCGTACAGGACGCGTTCCAGCTATTCGAGGTCCACGCCGCCACTGCATCCTGGTCGGAACGGGAGATGATCATCAACTTCACTGACTACATCTCCGGTGAGGCATTTAAGTTTTACCTGACCCACATCTTTGAAAATGACGAGTCTTGGCAAAAGATAAAAGAAGAAATGATCACTCGTTTTAGCGACTATGACCAAGACCTACTTATTGCCAACCATCTCAAGAAAACCTGACACTATCGTAAATTCCCTAAGCAATCATCGAGCATTCGAAAGCGCAACGTGAATCGACAAATGCCACAAGACAAAGTCGCACATGCGTTTACTTTCAGAAGACCATGCGTGTTTTGGGAAAAACCTAACCATCAAGCGCGCCTCCTTTCTACACGAAAGTCAACATTTTGAAAGTCCTCGCTCCAGGATATGACGCGAGGCGTTGCTCACCGACCTGATGCTCTTAATTCTTCTCCTCGCATACGCGGTCCACCACGCAGTTTTCCATCACCCGGCTCTTCAAGCGCCCCTATCGCTTACTATTTGCCTCATAAGCACGCTGCGACTACGGTAGATGACCTGACGCTTCACGAAAATACCCTGTCAAGCCATGCTCTTTCCGGACATGTTCATTCATCACCGTGCGGTGCACACACACTGGACAGTCGAAGCAAAGCAGAAGGCCCAGACGCATCGGACGTCGCAAGCTACCAGGCGCAAGAACCACTCGCAGTGAAATGCGAAGAAGCCCCTGAAGAGCTTCGTGTCGTTTCTGCGGCGCCACAGACTTGCCGAAATCTCCAATTAAAACCTAGTAATACCACGTTACCTGTGGTATCCCCATGCAGTGCTTACAGCTTCAAGAACCGAAAAAATGCAGAAGTAATACATACACGAAACCTCGCACGCAGCTGTCTGTCTGAAGCGTCCATACTGGAACACCTTACCGAAGTCTTTGGAGAGCATAATGATGGCACATTACCAACTATGCCCGATAAGCAAGACACAAGCTCATGCATCAGCTGTCTACAAAACGCGTCAAACCTCGTAGGAAATGAATGCCCGATTCCAGAAGGGGCGCCACTACAGCCATCTCCTGAGCAGCACCAGCAAAGCAAGCAAAACGAAGTTAGAAACTCAGAAAACAACGAGAGAGACTGCAATGAGAGCATCGGCGAACGCCAAATTCAATGGAAGCGCGTTCATCAATTGAAGAAAATCGAAAAATAGGATCTACAAACCAACAAGACGTCAGACACTTTCGGACAAAGAAAAGTCGCCAGAAACGCTCCCAGTGCCAGCTATTCCGCTGACTGCAACACCACAGAAGGCGTCGAGAAAGACGCGGAAGCACTGCTTGCAAACCGCAAGCACTCAGGCACTCCATCACAGTCTGTCGAGAAGCACACAAGTAAGAAGCATCAGGATTGCACCATTCACGGCGAAAAATACAACCCCGACGACATCCTAGCTGCCGATGCAACTCGGTTTTCCGTCACGCGGCTCTTCAAGCGTTCCTGGCGCTCACCGTTTGCCTCATAAGGACAACATGTTCACGATAGACGAGTTGACACACCAAGAAAATACCCAGTCGAGCCATGCTCCTTCCGCACGGGTTCATGCATCACCGTCCTGTGCATACACACTCGACAGTCGAAGCAACACCGAAGAGTCAGGCGCATCGAACGTCACACGCTGCGTTGCGCATGAGCCTCTCGTTGTGAACAGTGCAGAAAAAGCTTCTGAAGAACTTTCTATCAAATCTGAAGCATCATCTTCATTGCCTGAATTGCATGACAACAGCTCACAGACTACCAGCTGTCGACTGGAGACCCCATCAGGTTGTCATGAAAACCAGCGCAATGTTCAAGAAGGGAATCCACCGCAATACGGTCCACAGCAACGTCAGCAACGCCAGCAAAAGCAAGTCCGTGAGTCGCAGACACTCCAACGGACACACCAAATAGGACGACTACGCAAAGCAAGCCTTTTCAAACAAATTCAAGAAGCGAGACAACTTCGCATAAGGGATCGGTGCCAGAAACGCATTTGGCACAAAATATCAAGACTGCGCCTAAGATTACAGCTCCAAAACCTCAGGAAACACCGAGCAAGACAAGAAGTCACCAGTTCTACCACGCAATGATTCAGACACCATCCCATTAGTTTGGGACAACGGAGCCAACGCCATAGAAAACTACGAAAGAGACTGAACGTTATAATTTGTACAACGCACGAACATAGACGTAATTCCTTGAACTTCAGTTCTTGTACACGCAGGCTGCAAGCACGAATTCTGTCTCAGCCGCGACACAGAATACAGCGCGTACGACAGAGGATTCGGCGCCTGCGACATTCGACCTTCAAGTGCTCCAAGGACTTCCAACCTTGTTCGTTCCTCGCAGGTGCTCAATTCATGTCATGGTCAGTGCAGTATTGCAAGACGCGGTTATCTTCTCTAGAACGCCACAGCCAACCTCCCCCACCAGAACTCCCCCATTCAATGGACTACTGCACTCTTTTCTGAAGTTTTGCGAGTTTACGGAACACCACTGGGACATGAAACCAATTGTGCATTTTGACATTTGTGCTTGCCTTGTTTACTTTTTCTTGTTCGTAAGCCATGCCTTCTTTCGGGGGGAGGGGAATCATGTGACGTATAAAGCGATGGTTAGGAGAAGTAGAGGAGGAAGAAGTGAGAATAGAAAAAGTATGGCGAATGGGCCAGGCCATGTCACCCATTCATCATAGCGTCATATATATGTATATATATATATATATATATATATATATATATATATATATATATATATATATATATATTGAAATAACTTGAAGATAGCACATAAGAAAAGGATCGTATTTACTAACGTTTCGGCCGTGGCACGGCCTTCGTCAGAGTAAGTAGGTATGATACAATGAAGCCGCTTTTATAGGCTCACGTGATGAACTCTCGGTATTGCAGCTAGGACAATCAAAGTAAAAAATGGTAATCTGTCAGGACCTTGTGTTGACATGACTGACATGTGACGGGTGCATGAATATAAAAGTTTCAAATTTCATTGCGCATCGACACGTGGGGCACAGTGTGGTTGGCAGGACATGTAAAAGAGCTCAGAAGTAAAGAAACCACGGTTGACTAATATACAATTTATTATACACTAAAATATTTTACTAATCTAAGAAGTCGTGTTGTTATAGTGCGAGGCAGGTGAGCTTTCCTACGTTTTCATTGATACCTGAACGAATGGTGTTAAATTTGTGAATCAAGAAGGATTCCCTCACTTCCCTATCGTGATTTGTCTTAAAACCGGACTGAATAATCGTGGCCCTAATTTTGTCGAAACCATGGCCAGGCATACTGACGTGCTTCGACAGCGGTAAGTTAGGGAGGCTTACGGTATGTGCACGGTGATTATTAAAACGAATTCTGAAACTTGTCTCTGTTTGACCTATGTACTGAGCACCGCAAGTTGAACACTCGAGAAGATAGATGACGTTGATACTATCACACGTGTAGTTCCCATTTATCTTTAAAGAAAAACTGGACGATGTACTTGAAACTGTTTTAGATGTCGTCATGTGCGCGCACACTTTGCAACGTGGTTTGTTGCAGGGATGACAGCCTTCATGATGTGAACACGTGGTTTTAGATGAGGTTAGTAAATCACGAAGGTTCCGCGATCGTCGGTAGACCACGCGTGGTTGTTCTGCAAAGATTCCTTTGAGCCGCTCGCTCTGTATTAAAATGTTAAAATGGGTTATATATATATATATATATATATATATATATATATATATATATATATATATATATATATATATATAATCTGTTCCTTTTTGAGTATATAACGTTTCGACCATTACACGGCTTTCTTGGCCTGTTGGTAATCAATTTACATTCCACAATGGCGATAATATATTAAACATTACGTCCTTATCTAATTTCAACGTTAGAGAAGCAAGTACATACTGCTAGTCAGTGCCATGGTGACAACGAAGGCCAACAGAATGACGATTGGCGCAAAGTACATGACCCACTTGGGTCGCTTGTGGCCCCTGCGTGTGGAACAAGAGTGGTTAAAATATAATACAGTAGGTTTCTGTACATCAGAGTAATAAGACGTTTGTTCTACTTTTGTTCAGGACTACCTCCGTGTTCAAGCAGCCCCTTTTTAATAACGCGAAAGCCAGCCGCATAGCAAAAAAAAACTTATTCAAGGTGAGTTCGGGAATGGTAAACCCTGTTTATATTATGTTCGTGAGTACGTTTGTATGAATACATGTATATACCAACCCATGCAAAACTAAACTTTTGGGAGACGGGGTTGAAACCCACCCAGCTTCCTCCTCCCCTCCCGGCTACGTCATTGGTGAAGGCCATAAGTTACAATAGGAATGAAGAATGGGCTAGTAGGCGTGGTAGCATGTTTGAGTAAAACGCGAGAACAACGAACACGGAAGAGTGCATTCTTTCGTCCATTCATTATTGCATTAATTTAGTATAACCACGGTCTTGTTCTGCAAACTTGGCGCATTTAGGTCGTATATATAAGTATACGAGGAATCATTGGTCAGCTGCGAGCTCGTATTAAGTTCTTATGCTACGGGATGCCAAACAGGTTGAGAAAGAGTGTCCCACACTCGCCGCCATGGCTATAGTTCTGGCGCTGACTGACACTCCCACGTTTAATTCACATATATACCCAATAAAGTGGATGGGATATAGCCGCCGTTGAATCGCAGTTAGTAGAGCATCGAACGCGTTATTCGAAGGTCACAGGTTTGGTCCCTGTCCACCGCAAGTTATCTCTTCATCCACTTTTATTTCTTCACAATTACTTTAAGATTACTTCTAATAACTTTCCCTATTTCTTCCTTCACATGATTGTCTGTTAGATCCCATTAATATTGTGTCAAACTAAGTATACACTTCTTTCCTTCTCTCTTGTCCAAGTTACTTTTGTTCGCTGTTTCTCCAGGAACAAATACGTAAGACAAACACAAAATTGGTGAACGAGCAGCTCTTTGTTCTTTTCTGTATTCTGTGTTTGGCCATTTTCAAATATTTCATTGAGCAACATACACCAGCTGCCCAAGCTCGTACACTATCCCTCGTAGATTGCGGTTTTTTTTCGTGACTAGTATTACCCCTACTTATATTTTCCAATTATTGTGACGGAAGAATACTCATATTCCTACTAACATTCTTATATATAACATTGCGAGTCTATTTTGTGGCTGGCAAATCTGGACCACGCCGGCTTTTGTTGCTTAAGTGGATTCGGCATGCCACTCGAGATGACTGCCTATTGCCTCCAAGAAGAACGCGAAGTGTTTTAGGAACTTTTGCGCTGTACAAGAACATACAGTAAGCCTACTGAAAGAAGAGCTTTTGTTTTACTTACGCAAGTTGTTGTGGCTCTGTCACTAGGATAGTCAAACACAAACGGGAAACAAAAGACGTCTGTAAGGTTTACAATCTTTCATCGCGTGGCAAGCAGTACCTACCCGATGTTGTCTGAGCGGTGTACAGATCTGTAAGGGAGAATATTGGATCACATTAATTATTTATTTATTCATATTTATTCAGCTAGTGAGCTTTTATTTATTTGTGTGAAATTACCTTACATGACCACACAGACATCGAGTAAGGGGAGCGTGACAGAAATTGTATGCACCAGAGGTACCTACCCGAAGTTGTCTGAGCGGTGTACTGATCTGTGAAGGAGAATATTTGATCACTTTATGTATTTATTTATTAATTATTTGTTTATTTATTTAATTGTGTGAAAGTACCTTATATGGCCACACAGGCAGTTGAGTAAGGGGAGCGTGACAGAAATTGTATACACCAAAGTCATAAACCAATTAACTGAAATTAAGCAAAAGATATACGATAGAACGCAGCACAGCTCTTTTGCTGCATACTGTATCTCATAAAGGCCAAAACGAAACAAAAAACAAATAAATTAGCAGAATTTTATAAAATACTAATAATTTCAATCATTCATGCAGACATTCACTTTCGTTTGTCTCGGTGGTGCAGTTGTAACAGTGTTCGGGTATTGATTCGAAGGTCGCAGGTTCGTTCCCCGCAGCAGCGGCCGCGTTTCGGTGGTGGTCATAAGCAAGCGCGGGGTTTTCAGATGCTCAAGGGGGGAGGGGGGCGAAGGTCTATCGTATAGCGCCTCGCCTCCCTGTTATCTCAATGTATCAAACAGACTTGGCTAACCCCCTCCCGTATAAGGTGACATCCGGTTGGGGAGGAGTTCACCTTCCTGCCCCTCGTGCGGACATCTATGGTGGAGGCAAAGTGGTGAATGCCCGGGTACTGCGTTATCTCAGTGCACGTTTGACATATATATGGTCGAAATTTCCAGAGCTCTCCACTATATACGGCACGTTTCATATGGTGGTTTCCTCACGTAAAACAAAGAGGTTACTTTCATCGATTGATTGATTCATTGATTCATTCATTTATGCATGCAATATTACCGCCACTTAAACACATGCCCAATGACCTAGAACGGCTCAATGTAGCTTATTATGCACCAGATGGATCGAACAGAGTCGGCACCTAACGGTGAGCCGACAAGCCCGCAGCTACAGCAGCGCCACCGGTGGCGGCAGCTTTGGAGCCTCATAAGAAGCGCCTCACATCTGCCATTTTCTCCCTTTACAGTGACCTTAGGTTGGTGGCAAGCAATCTCACTAGGACCAGTGTGACACAAGTCCGCGTCGATGGGGAGTGTGGATGTCAGCTTTCGGTGAAGCGAGCGACGCCCTAGATGGGAGCAGAATGCCTTGCCACGTTCACAGCACAAGCTATGAATTCTCGCTCGCATTCCTGGAAAAGCGTACGTTACCCTATCAGTGGGGTGTGCACACCTTGTCGTTTCTTTCATCAAGCGACGACGCTTTGAATGCGCGCACATCGAGCCCCAGTGTCTATTATGCGCTTGCTTATGCCTATTTCTGGCGAAATATTCACCATACGTTGTGCCCAGGTGTATTCAGATTACTTCAGCTGTTACCAGGGTTATAATCTAAATCATGGACGTTAGTCTTCGGATTAAACATTTGGCACCATGCGCCAGCGTTGGTGCATCCATGTCACATGGTTTTACAGCTGCGTAATTCGTGGTTCATGTGTGTCCAATGTACAATAAAAGATCTAACTACTTCTATGAAGGCGCTGTTCACTTTCATGTCAAACCGATTCATACGATGGAGGGATCGACCATGTTTTAAACAAACCGCTACACTGCACGCTGAAACACAATAAATGTACCTTTAAACACCATGTGATTCGTTGAAAGCTTTTGAAAATCAATATATCAAACTCGTGTTGCTTCACCCTTCCTGAATCACTTCTGCCAGCTCCCTCCAAAACGGACATGGGTCGAGCTCAACTGAAAATGTACCCTATCGCGAGAAGGAGCCATCGTTTTCGACACATCAAGGGTCGCTTTTCGAGTGGAGCCACCTCGACGTGATCGATAACTCACTGTTATTGAAGTAAAGTGAATGCCACCATCACTATCTGTCTTCACATTTTTGTAATGATGTAATCGCCACTTCCTGAAGATATGCACAAATCCATCGGACCATTGTGTTCACACTTGTATTGCCACATTCATGACCATCTCTTGGCCGTGGTGGGAAAGCAGATCCTGCGTTAGCAGACACTGCTGTGAACATCTGTAAGAGCCCTACAGAAGAACGAAGACGAAGAGGTGCAGGCAACGCTCGAAACTGCACGAGCGTGTAGGCCATATCGCGAAGCACAAAGCACGTGATGACCCGAGCTGTGATCGGGACGCGAACAACGATACACTGGCATTGTCGACGTGGGCTTGCAAGGAGAAGGTCGTCTCGCCAGCAAGCGCACTGGCAACGGGAGCGGCAGGAGTTCGGCTCGGCAGCCTGTGACGGGAGCGTCCCGAGAGGTGGCCGTAGACATCGACCCGGTTCGGGAGTGGCCTCGGTAAGCAGCAACCGCGCACAGCAATATCCGCCATTCTTGGCGCAAGCCCCTTTCGAAGCAAGTTGGCGAAGACAGTTCACGGTGGGCCGCGTCCTCTAGTGCCGCTATAGCCTAATGGCTGAAGCCATCCGCTCCACTGGACGACATCAGGTGACGACGCCAGCGGGAGACCACGTCGGTAGCGGGAGGGACGGCGGCGTTCGAAAATCCCGACAGCTGACAGGGACACATCACGACCGAACCCGGACTTTGACGAGTAGCGAATCAGGTGGGTCAAGTAAGGTCGGAACGAGTAGTAAGGCTAATGGTACATCACCATGATTAGGACGGTCACGTTACTAGTGTGATTTGTTTTGGGTTTGAGCAGTAACTCTATTTCTGGTACATTTCTATATTTTAGAGTATCACGCCTGTGTTTATTCAATGTGTTTTGTCGTTTACCGAATCTTGTCTCATTTCATCATCTGCAGCCACCACAATCTGTGACATCTCAGCTAAACCTTGCAGGCGGGTGCGGCTGGAGTCGCCATTTTTCGAGACATCCTCTTTTAATGAAGAGGCCTGTGCTCACTCTCCTCAGAGCCTACAGGCACCTGCCATGTGACATCCAACAGCTGACATCACGCTACTGACTAATAGTTCGAATAAATCAAGAGTGGCGTTCGGATCAGATGAGTTTCTTGCCGCGGGGTACCGCCATGTGCTGGAGTCGCGATGCATATAGTCTGCTAACATTACACAGTGAGACACCCTCACACAAAGGAATTCCACTCGTATCACAACGAGAGAGAGAGAGAGCGATCTATTTCATCACACGCGCACAAGGTGGCGGTGGTAGTGGTTAGAAGATGAGAAAAGGCACCTAATTTCTGCAACCCGGTCGGGAGCACGGCGCAGTGCCTGGGAATTTGACCAAACGCATACGTTGCAGCGTGTGGGTGGCTTTTTGACGCGGAGCAGTGCCCTCTCTCTATTGAGAGAGAGGACGCATGCGTGAGACAAGCTCATTTACACCCTCATCGGTCAGAATTTGTTTAGTGTGTAGGCTACGTGAAGCTGTGCGCCCTCCATATGACAGAGGGCGCGGCGCCGCCACCGCAGCCGCGTCATCAAGAGATGCGCCGACCCGCTGCAACGGATGCGTACGTCAGGCCTTCTGCCTCCTTCCTTGCTAGCGTCCAGCGCGCTCGTCGAGACGAAAGAGAGGGGATGAGCTTAAAACGCGCAACAAACCCCTGTAACTCCACTCATTCTAGACGAAGTGGAGAAACTTTTGCGACAATTCATTTAAGAGCAATAACTCAGATGCTGAGGCTATTCGACGATTAGATGGAAAATTGGTTCGTGGTCCCTTTTAACACTGTGATACGATGTATTTCGGGTATGGTATTGCTCAGGGCGCATCCAACGTTCAAAGAATCGCCCTTGAGAAGTTTGTCTGTTTCAGTAGAAAACTGGTACGTGGGCGCCGAGCTTTGGCAGCATCTAAACCATTCGTGATTGTCTTACCTGGAACTTCTAGCGGCTCTTCGGCGTTTACTTCTGTAGGGTAACAAGACATCGTGGTCAGCATAAATTTAGCGTTATATAGTATCGACTTTACTGGCATTCCCTCGTTCAGAACTGTCACCGGGTTTTCTAGGCTGTGCGATTGGTATCAAAAGGGCAAGAAATATAAATCGCGAAATCATAGCTATACTTCGGCGAGTATACCTTGTATTTGCTTCCGCGTAATATGCAACAAAAAATAAATACCATGGCTTATTTTTTTCTTCTGTTAGCTTACGTGACAGACACGTCTATATTACATCACGTTTATCGTAAGTTCAACATTGAGGTTGGTGGTCGGCTTCCTTATAAATACTTCACCTCAAAGCAGGCTTTGGTTAATATATGTGTGGTTTTGGGACGTTAAACCCCACAAATCAATCAATGGTTAATATATGTATTAATCGTCAGCAAGCTTATCACGAACGCTCTGACGCGCCACTTGGAGTGGTTTGTCTGAATGATGCAAGCCGCGAAGCGCTGGGCGCTGTTGTTGAGATGATAAATACCACGGTGCGTTTGGATAATGCGTAGTTTTCGAATAGCGAACCACAAGCCTTTGCGGTGCGGTCACTGCCACTGCGCATGCGTCGTGACGCGAACCGCCATTCGCGTATGCGGTACGCCTCACAAGAAATCCGAAATATCGTGCGGCCTGCAAGAACCGCAAAACCCCCTTGCGATGGTGGAGCACAGACGCTATTTGATAACTCATATGACACCCATACGCAAATGGTACGCCCGCAACGCCCACTAACTTGGAGAACGCTGTTCGAAAACTCCCTAGTAGTATGTCGGCATGCATGGCAATAGAACGTCGCGGCAACAGAACCCAAAGCTACGCGGCGCTAGCGTCAACTTTCGAACTGTTTCAGGACACGCTGCGGAGCATTCGTGTTGAGCTTGACTGACGACTGTAAGTCGATGGGTTTCAATGATCCGCAGCACATAAAGCGGTCTCGAGGACACTGAGCTTGGGCACCACATTCAGCGTCCACTGAATCCCTTACCTGGAACTTCAAGTGACTCTTCGGTGCCCGTTTCTGTTCGCCAAAAAGAAGGAAAGAACGAAATAACGTGGTCATCTTGAATTTAAATCTGGTACTGACGATATGCGATAGCAGTGTTTAAACCTTTGACCTGTCAGCCCAGTTTTCTTGACTGCATGTGCGATTGGTATCGCAAGAACAAGAAACGCAGATCGCAAAACTCAAAAGCAGTTCGGCCCATAGTCACTGGGAACATGCGTGCAGATCACACACCGAGATAAAGGGGCGCTTTAGGGGTGCAGAGGATTTAGAACCTTTCTGCTGCTGAGATACCACATTCGAAAACCAAGGTCAACAGCGTTTATTTAATTTCCCTGAACTTTTTTTTTCATTAGCACAATGAAACAGAAAGCTAGATTATAGTTGAAAAATTCACTTTATATGCACCATCCAGCACAAACGAAAATTGAAAAATTAGGAGAGGTAGGACGCTGGTCTTCAACTGAATCGAAGACCCGCATCCAAACTAGAATCTGCCTTTCCTATTGCCCGATTTGTCAATACCCGTTTAGCGTAATATAATTAAGGAAACTGCAACTATATAACTCTCAGTCTAATTTGGTTACACATCATTAGCAAGTAATACGTACGAAAGCAATCCCGGCAAACCTGCATGAACTGTTTATGTCCAATGTCTTATCGTTAGCACTTACCCAGCGCTTCAGAAAACACAAGCTTGTGTTTACCAGATATGAGGCGAACCAAGGGCCGTATATAGCCTCTGAAACTACTGGCGCCTGCGGAACGTCAATTAGACCATTCCGTGTTTGCTCGATGCATGGCTTGATGTTTCTCAGTGTATTAGCTTCGGCGTAATTTCCGAAAGAAAATACAATAACGCGTTTTTTTTTCTTTTGTCAGCTTAGGTGACCAACATGTCTCTATCTAATCTCTGTCGTAGCGGCAACATTTTGGTGGGCGGGTGGCTGCTTCACAATTACGTTACCTTGAAGCAGGCTTTGCAAAAACGACGGATTTCAATGAGTCGCATATCACATAAAGTGGTTTGAGGACGCCGAGCTTGAACACTATCTATATAGCGATCAAAAGTCCCTTACCTTGAACTTCAAGTGACTCTTCCGTGATAACTTCTGTTGACAAAAAAGGACACCGCAGTTACGCGAATTCAGCTTCGGTATACCAACGGCATATAATAATGCATTGTTTTAACCTGTAAGTTCACGTTTTTCTTCGATTGGTGTCGCAAGAACAAGAAATGTAGACCTCGAAACCAAAGTGCAGTAGGCCCTTCGTTAGAGGGAACAAGCGATCACACACTGAGGTACAAAGGCGTGAGACTTGAAACCCTTCTTACCCGGAACTTTTGTAATTTTATGTGCATATTATAGACGCACACAAACGCCCGCGTCAGAACGCATAAAGTATAATTGGACCCCCCCCCCCCCCCCCGAAAAAGCTTCTGGATACTTTCCTGCTGAAATATTATACTCGACGATCAAAGTTAGCAGCGTTCAATTTATTTCCCTGAAGTTTCTTTCGCATCTGCACAATGGCTCTGCAACTGCTTAAAGCAAAATGCTGGGTAAGCTGCAAAATTTACTTTCTATGCATTATCCAGTGTTCAAAGAAAAGTGAAAATCGGGCACTGGTTTTTCACCAAGTAGGAATGAGAAAAAAAAATCAAAGGTTAGTAAAGCCGAAGGACCGGTAGGACGCGCTGACATTCGGCTGAGTTGAAAACCAGCGCCCTACGTGTCCTCTGCCTTTCTTTTTCCCGATTTTCCCATTCTTATTTAGTGCGGTAAGTGCATGAAAACTGCACCTAATTGTTATTCACACATGGTTGCACACCACTAGCGAACAATACTAGAACAATCCTGGCAAAACTTGTGTGGTTAATAACTGTTCATTACCTTAATTAAGAGGGCGAAAATCTTAGATGCCTCACAAAACGGGTAAATTGAACGTCTGTGTCGCAGGACTCGGCGCGAATGATTCAAAAAGTTATCGCGTGATGACGTCCCCGTGTGACGTAATTGTGACTTCACATAACATGACGTCTAGTTCATGTGACATCAAAGCTTGGTGAAAGGTGGAGCCATCACGGGAGCAGTGCAAAAGCAGATGAGGCGCGGAATGCTCGCCACGTCTCGACCTGACCGTGGAGGAAGTGCAAAAGCAGAAGACTTTCGAAGAGGCGAGGAGGAGAAACACATCGGCTGAGAAGATAAACATGCAGATTGGGCTAGTTGGTATGAATCCATGTTCGTGGAAAGCGTAGCTCCCTCCGAACATCAAATGAATCCAGTATAAACATGGCATAAACAGTATAGGTATGAATCCATATTCATGTGTAGCTTAATTTTGCGCTTCCCACGAACATGGCTGAGAAGAAGATGTCTCTCACTTTGCAGTCGTCTTGGGAGAACTGATACGCGACCGTGTGACTATTGCTAGTATTTGTAGACCACCTCAGAAGACTCGATGGATCTGCTGGATTTGTCAGCGGATATAAAGCAAGCCCCGAGCCGAAGCTTCTGAGACAATTTCGTATTTGCTCGAATTTTTTCGTTGTGTTCACGAAAAATAAGCACGATACTTGGCCAAAGGAGGCCCGGTTCAGGAGAAAGTGTATCATCATCACATCGATTACGTCAATTCAAGGGCCGAAGCCCCCATATGTTTCGCCACACGACACGTTTCTATAACGGAGTTATAAAAACGTGTCACACGCGTCAAGCGCTTTTTCTCTCCTTTCGTACCAGCGTGAGCGCTAAAAGCTACACAGGGAGGGGACAAGAAGATAGCCTATTTGTCAGTACGCGTCAGGACTTTGAGCCCGTTTTTAACATATCTTTTTTTTTTTTTCCTTGGAAGCGTGGCTTACACTCAGTGTGTTCGCTACTTGCTCGCGCACGCAGGCACATGGCGTCATCTTGTGGCCGCTACGGTAATTACGCAGTTCCCGGTGCTCAAATCAGTCATCTGAACAGTTTATGGCGCGGTCATTTTGGCATATGCATCGTTTGTCCAGTGAACGGAGTGATTATACTAGTTGACTGACAATAAATTGTACTATTTCTCGGGCAGCGTGCAGCGCTGCAATGCTTGGCTCGCGTTTATTCAGGGTTCTCGACTGCCGATCGGTAGCGTCTTCTGACCACGCTGCAGGGCGCCTTTCGGGAGCCTCTCACACTATGGTTTGTTACGTTAGATCTCCGTTTTCTAACCGCGCCACTAAATGCATTGTCAAGTGAAGAGCAGACTTTCGCCTTCGGTTTTGTTACATAGAGTGTAACGTGTTACACAAAATATTCAATTTGCCCTAGCGTCCACTGTACGTACATTATCGAAACCACCCGGACGCTGGAACATCGCGTATTTCCTGGGCGCGCTTGGAGTCACCGCAACCATTTGCGATCTCCAGCCAGACAGTGCCACACTTCTTAAGCAACTGGAAATGTCATGTTGTATAATTCCTACATCTATATAAATTTTACAACTACAAAAGATAAACTCACCCATAGCAAGCAGCAAGCAATGAAAAGCTGTTGAGGATAATGAATGGTTTCACGAACGTTGGCCAACACCCTAGGTGGTGTTGCGTTGGCACGTACCCGCGCGCACCGCGCCCTTTAGCCGTCCCGCTTGCTTGCTTGATCTTCTACTTTTGGCTCGGACCCACTACAGCGTCAAAGGAATAAATCTATCTTAGCTATGAATTGAATATCCAACGCATTTGCGTATGCTACACGTAAAAAAAATGAGCATAAAGTTTAAGGGAGCTCTTTCTACAACTAGAACATGAAAAGAACACAGAATTAAAAAAAAATCACAGGGTCCTTTATTCATTCGTCTGATATAACGTGAAGACAAGAGCCGTCATAATAATTATCATCAGTGTAGCCTGAGAGCTCCGTTTTTATACCTCACGCCGTTTTCAAAGACGAGTCTTTTTTTAGGAGCTTGCTCGGCGAGTTAATTATGCTCGCGCCCTGTCCAGCAGCGGCGTGTACACTTCTCTGGTGATTTCAGAAATGCTGACCACTTAGCGCGTCGCCGCTCACGGTGTCGGCTCTCAGGCGATTCCAACAATGCTCACTAGATTGCGCGCCACAAATCAAGGCGTACGGCTAGGTGGCGTTAGCCCCGATCTAAAGGGTTCAGCCATATCAATCAATCAATCAATCAATCAAACGT
Source organism: Rhipicephalus microplus (assembly GCF_013339725.1). Taxonomy (NCBI): domain Eukaryota; kingdom Metazoa; phylum Arthropoda; class Arachnida; order Ixodida; family Ixodidae; genus Rhipicephalus; species Rhipicephalus microplus. Next base: position 75,129 of record NW_023611409.1, on the reverse strand, counting down.
GGCTTCACTTTTGTTGACAAGGCGTTGCGGGAGCTTCCACACCAGCAGTTCCAATGAGATCTCGGACAAATGATCCCACCCACCGATCTACTCGCGCAGAACATCTAATGAACGTTTTATGATCATGAATCCAAAGCTGGATTTGGGGCTAATGTAAATATTTCTACGCGGTTTTGTAAATCTTCCAACTATGCAAGAACATGGCGGTAGACATGGGCTGCATCTGGAAGAGGGCGGCCAGAGGAGGCAGTTGTCGGTACTTTTTATTTATTTATTTATTTATTTATTTATTTATTTATTTATTTATTTATTTATTTATTTATTTATTTATTTTTTACATACTGCAACCCGTAAGGGCTATGGCAGGAGTGGGTAACAGGCCGGTACAAAACATGGTGTAATACTTTGCGAAGGAAAGCAAAATACAAAGTGGCAATACATGGCATCACATGGTGGCATAATGAAGACATGGTGGCAAGGAAGAGAACACAGTAAACACAGTAAACAGTGAAACGGAAAAAGACAAACTGTCAAAGGGTATTTATGGATAACAAGAATTCATTTAAGGGCAAAGAACGTATGTCACCGGATAAGTTATTCTAAAGCTCAACAGTTCGTGGAAAGAAGCTAAATTTAAACGTGTTAGTACGGGCGTAGAATGGTGTCATATTCAAAGGATGGTATTGGCGTGTTGAAGAAGGTCTGGAACATGTTAAGTAGAGATCTTTTGAAAGTTTGCACGTCGAATAAATTATAGAATGTAATAACTTGAGAGACTCAATGTTCCTTCGCGATGAAAGTAGAAATAGGTTCAAAGATGGTAATGCTGACGTAGGTGAAAAAGCAGAGTCATAACGCCTGAAGACTGAATCTAATGGCCTTTTTCTGTACCGATTCTATTTGTTTTATTTCGCACTGGTTGTAGGGGTTCCATACAGGTGACGCGTATTCGAGCACGGGGCGGATAAGGGTCTTGTACACAGTTAGTTTTGTGTCGCTAGGGGCCGCAGATAGTGTACGCCGGAGGTAACAAAGTTTTTTCAGCGCTTTAGAAGTAATGTAATCAATATGGTGAGACCAGGACAGGTTAGGAGTGAAAAGCAAGCCAAGGTATTTATATTGGTAAACTTTCGGCAGAGACAGTCCATTAAATGAGTAGTTGAAATCTGAAGGAACTAATTTATTAGTACAGGACATGAACACAGTTTTTTTGTAATTAATGTCCATTTGCCAGGAACGGCACCAGTTGCAGAAAGATGCAAATGAATCGTTCAGAAGGATGTGATCATTGGGCGAGTGGATTACATGATATAAAACACAATCATCAGCGTACAAACGAATCTTACAAGTAAAAGAGGAAAATCTAGGGTATTTGGGCATGACCTGTCGGCTAATGCCTACGGCTACAAAATAAAGGCATCGAAGAAATATCATACTGTCCCAAATTTTGAGAATTTCGGGCACGTTTCCTGAAACACCCGGTACAAAACATGACACGCGTGGAAAATGCGTGCCTTTAAACTTTTTTTTACCGAACCCCAGGCCAAGAAGGTTTAAAAAAAAAATTGCTGAAGTTAAAACTAGGCAGCGTCTCGTGCGCCGCGCGGCGCTCCAGCCATCCCCACACAGAACTGGCTGCTGCGCCGCACGGAAGTGACGTCACTTTAAAAAAATTAACGTAAAGCTATTTAAATGTGCAAATAATTACTTTATAATGCAATAAACTTACAAAATTGTCATTAAACAAGTGTGTAACGTGTTTTTATAGTGCATAAATTAATTATTAACGCATTGAATAAAAATATTTGTTTTTGTATACTGTTTTTGTAATATTAGTATATATTGCTCAATTTAACAACCTAATAAATTATTTGTTGGTTTATAAGTATTATTAAAAGGAAAATAAGTTGATTGTTTGTTCTGTGCTCGAGGGTGCAGCGGGTTTGCCCCTGGTTTCGGTTTGGAGCGTATTTTGATCCTACGACTACCCTAATACAGTACATGTGTACAGTATTGTACACATACAGTACACATACGTACAGTATCGCACACAATATTGTACAGTACATGTGTACGTTCTACATCGCAATGTGCCATGTCAACAGCATTCGCCGAACAGGGTGTGATAAATCTGCATTGCAACGTCAACAGAGTGTTTCTTTGATAGACCGAGAGGAAATCGGTGGTCTGGCGTCAAATTAATGTGCATCCTTGCCTGTCGACAGAGTGTTTCTTTTGTAGACAGAGAGGAAATCGGTGGTCTGGTGTCAAATTAATGGGCATGCTTGCCTTTCGTTCGCGAAATCTATGCGTCCAGTGACGCTGTTCTGGTACCACGTCTACTGCGGCGCGTTTTTCTGTCATCAGAGCCTCAATAAATAGCGTGAACAGCATTGCTTACCCAGTGGCGGAGGAAACGATGCAGTCAGTTGCATCGTTTTCGCTTACGGGCCTGGAGTTTTGTGTGTCCTTGTACGTCTCGGCAAGAAAGTGCATCGATTGTTGAACAAGCGTATAAATGTCCTATTCTGCGAGGATAATCAAACATTCGAAATCAAAGGAGGCGGCATTCAGGAAGATCAGTCCAATATGTGCTTAGGAGAAACTTGTTAACTTGTGTCGCAGACAGTACATTGTTGTTATTGATTTCAGCAGTGCTCTGAGGGACGAGGATCTTTCAGTGCGCTGCTAAAATCAAGAATGCGATCCAACTTGCGTATGCAATTTTCAGTTTTCATGCAGCACATTATTGATCGCCTTATATGAAAAAGTTAACAAAAAGTCATTTATGTACGTGCTATGCATGCCACGTTAAGCTTCTGTGCTAACTATACCCTTGCACTGGATATTAAAATGTTTACATGCTTACACTCTGAGGAAGAGATGGTCCGCTTATTTCTTTTAAACAAATCTGGAATGTTGGCCATGTTGTCGCTTGTGCCTCTAGACCAGGTAGTCGTGTCTGGACCACCAAGCAAACCAGCTTGACCTTCCTCATGCCCAGGGTTACACATCTTAATTCATGCGGCTACGATGTGCTGCTGCACTTCCACTAAGTATGAGTTGAATATGTTCGCAAATAGACTGCCATATAAAGCACTTGCAGGTGCTCTTCGGTTTTCTTTTTTAGCGTGTTATAGTGCAGCGATTGGTTCGCAGGTAGGACTTGCAAACCTTGTACAGCTATGGACAGGGCTGACTATTGTAGCTTCGTATGCATGTAGAAACCTTTTCCAAGTAGAAAGGTTATTATCATCAACATAAGAGAAAGGTATACAAGCTGTTTTCATCCAACCTTTCTTCACAAATGAGATAAAGATGACTAACCCATTACTACTTGAATTACCAGCCATACTGTACAGGTTGCCATCAATTTAATTAATGCAACACCCAACATTAAAACCACACTAATTCATTAATTTCACCTGTGACGACAATGTTAGTACAGTCAGCATTAGGCCGGCAATCGTGGCACTGCACGAGAGCCTCTTTTAATGTTGCCTATAGCAGCTAGATTACAAAAGCACTACAATTTTGTCGAAAAACTCACATGATCTACGAAGTCTTCACGTCTCGCTATTGAGGTGACCAGGGCATGGTTGGAAGTGCTGCGATCATATGTCTGACTAAGGAGCTGAAGTGCTTGCTTCATGTGTGATGCCTGTATTGCGTTGATTTGCTTGCATCGGATCCATGCATTCATTGTGCACGATGACCTAAACTGATACGACACATGCATTTTAATCTCTCATAACATAGACAGATTAAGAGATGCCCTTCTTGGCTACTTAGTTCATAACTGAAGCTCAACAGTGGCAGGACAAAAACATGTGGGTCTAAAGGACCGGGCAAAATCCTCCTGACCTTATATGATGGTCTACTGACAAATTTTGTCGCCTCCTCACCTACGCCAAATTTAGTGTTAGTTATAAACGTTCGGCGATTTTAAACTTCCAGGCTTCAGTTTTGTCACTTTATCTATCTTGGCTAGTGATAAGGTAGCCCATGCCTTACTATAAAAGCTTGTTAAGACTTTCGCCTAACTCAGTTTATCACGAAGCCTATACAAATTGTAGGTTCTGATTTTGATGAGATAAACCTTGAAACTTCTTTTTCTGAGAGCCTTTTAGCTCTATGTTCTCCCCATTTTTTTAAACAAAATTAGACGCCGTTCAAAACTACCCGAACTCATGATATGACACATACCTGTTACAAAAGTACGGTGTAGTAAATGTGCATTTTTGCCTCAAAGAGCCAATAAAAAGAAGAAACAAAAATGTCTGTGTAGGTCTACACTGTACCCTATTAATCCTTGGGAATTCAACAGCAAGTGATATGGATTACAGAAAAATGCTCAAAGCCTCAAGCCGTCAGTTGAGGTGCTGTGCACTATCATCATCAGCCTGACTACGTCCACTGCAGGACAAAGGCCTCTCCCATGTTTCGCCAGTTAACTCGATCCTGTGCTTGCTGCTGCCACTTTACACCCACAAACTTCTTGATCTCATCTGCCCACCTAACCTTCTGTCTCCCCCTAACTCTCATGCCTTCTCTGGGAATCCAGTTAGTTACCCTTAACGACCAGCAATTGTCCTGTCTATGCACTACATGCCCAGCCCATGTCCATTTCCTCTTCTTGATTTCAACTATGATATGCTTAACCCCGTTTTGTTCCCTGATCCACTCTGCTCTCTTTTTGTCTCTTAAAGTTACACCTACCATTTTTCTTTCCATTGCTCGCTGCATCATCCTCTATTCAAGCTGAACCCTCTTTGTAAGTCTCCAGGTTTCCGCTCCGTAGCTAAGTACCAGCAAGTTACAGCTGTTATATATCTTCTTCTTGAGGGATAGTGGCAATCTACCTGTCATAACATGAGAGTGCTTGCCAAATGTGCTCCACCCCATTCTTATTCTTCTAGTTACTTCAATCTCTTGGTTCGGCTCCGTGGTTATTACCTGCACTAAGTAGACATAGTCTTTTACTAAAAACTCGCGCTCAGCTTGACGACTTAACTCATCGCCGCAGAACTGCCCGCCTTTCGCTTCTCCACAAGCTCTATCATCACCCATACCTTCACCGCATTTTCGAAGCACCAACAGTCATCTTTCCACGCACAGACCATATCTTCAAGATAAAATGTATAACTTGTCACTCAGCTCATTACGCTAATTCCTTCATTCCCCGAACAATAGTTGCATGGAATAGCTTGCCATCCCACATTGCCACTCAAGCAGATTTCCCAACATTTAACGAACTTTTACTCAACATTTCCGATTAGATATCCACCGCGCGTACTCTCATTAAGCTTCTTCATATGTACATCAGTGTTTATTTTTCTTGTTATCATGTGTTAATGTTTTTCACGACCATTGTACACGCTTGATTTGTATTATTTATGTGTTAATTACGAACTTTTGTATCTTAAGATCATGCCATCATTTTAGTTTTTTTTCCTTGTATACTGTATTTGTTAGTGCCCTTAATTTATGTTTCCAGTATTCAATATTTCATCTCTACTTAATTTTTCTTTTTTTCATAGTATCTGATTTTGGTTGTTGTTGTTGCTTTTTGTATTTAGCTCGCTTTCATTATTTTGTTTAATCTTGTTTTTAGACTGTATAAGCGTACAAAAATTTGTTTCATGTGTTTGTTCCCCTATGTAATACCCCTTCGGGGGCCTTTAGGGGTATTATGAAATAAAAATAAATAAACAACTTGAAGTGCACTATTAACTATCTTGAAGCACTGCTCTCTTCCGAGGTTGTTGTACATTACTTTCGTTTTCTGCAGATCAATTCTAAGACCCACCTTTCTGCTCTCCTTGTCTAATTCTTTAATCATGAGTTGGAATTAGTCCCCTGAGTTACTCAGCAATGAAATGTCATCGGCGAAGCGCAGGTTACTAAGGTATTCTCTATTAACTCTTATCCCTAACTGTTCCCATTCTAGGCCTCTGAAAACCTCCTGTAAGCACGTGGTAAATAGCATTGGGGAGATTTTATCCCCCTGCCTTACACCCTTCTTGATTGGTATTCTGTTGCTTTCTTTATGAAGCATTAGGACAGCAGTTGATCCCCTGTAGATGTACTCCAGGATCTTTGTATATGCTTCATCGACGCTCTGATTCCGCAGTGTCTGCATGACTGATGATATTTCTACTGAATAAAACGCCTTCTCGTAATCTATGAAGGGTATGAATAGTGGTTGGTTATATTCTGAGCATTTCTCTATTATTTGATTGATAGTATGAATGTGGTCGATTGTTGAGTATCCTGTTCGAAATCCTGCTTGTTCCTTTGGTTGATCGAATTCTAATGTTTTAATAACTCTGTTAGCAAGTACCTTTGTAAATAACTTGTATACTACGGACAGCAACCTGGTCGGCCTGTAATTCTTTTAGTCCTTGTCATCTCCTTTCTTATGTATTAAGATGATGTTAGCATTCTTCCAAGACTCTGGTACCCTTCCCGTCAGGAGACACCTCGTAAATAGGATGGCTAGTTTTTCTAACACAATTTGTTCTCCATCTTTCAGCAGATCTGATGTTACCTAATCCTCACCAGCAGCTTTGCCTCTTTGCATGCTCTCCAAAGCTTTTCTGACTCCTTCTATCATTACTAGTGGGGTGTCATCTGGGTTACTGCAAGTTCTTATAGTATTAAGGTCGAGGTTGTCCTGGCTACTGTACAGATCTCTGTAAAACTCCTCCGTTATTTTAACTATCCTATCCATATTGGTAGTTATTTTGCCTTCTTTGTCCCTTAGTGCATATATCCAATTTTTCCCTATTCCAAGTTTCCTCTTCACTGTTTTGACGCTTCCTCCATTTTTCAGAACATGTTCAATTCCCTCCATGTTATACCTTCTTACATCGAATACCTTACGCCTATTAATCAACTTCGAAAGTTCTGCCAGTTCTATTTTGTCTGTTGTACTTGAGACTTTCATGCTTTGACGCTCTTTAATGAGGTTATTCGTCTCCTGGGACAGCTTGGCAGTTTCCTGTCTAAGTACCGTACCTCCAACTTCCACTGCACACTCCATAATGATACTCTTCAGATTATTATTCATTGCGTCAACGCTAAGGCTGGTTTCCTCGATAAGAGCCGAGCACCTGTTCTGAAGGGAGACTCTCAATTCCTCTACTTTCCCTCACAGTGCTAGCTAATTGATTGGCTTCTTGCGTATCAGTTTCTGTCGTTTCTTCTTCAAGTCTAGGTGAAATCGTGACCGTACCATTCTATGGTCACTGCATCACACCCTGCCAACCACTTCCACATCCTGCACGATGCCTGGGTGTGCACTCATTATAAAGTCTATTCCGTTCTTACTTTCCCCATTAGGGCTCCTCCATGTCCACTTACGGTTTCCTCGTTTTTGGTAGAAGGTATTCAAAATACGTAAATTATTGCGTTCTGCAAATTCTACTAGTAGCTCTCCTTCGGCATTTCTAGTACCGATGCCATAATCTCCTACTGCCTGGTCTCCAGCCTATCTTTGCATTAAAGTCTGCCATCAGTATAGTATAGTGTGTTTTTACCTTACTCATTGCTGATTCCACGTCCGTCTTCATAGAAGCTTTCAACTGATGCGTCATCGTGGCTGGATGTAGGCGCGTAAGGTTGTATCCTTCATCTTGTATCTCTTATTGAGTTTAATTACGATACCTACCACCCTTTCATTAATGCTATAGTATTCCTATATGTTGCCAGCTATGTTTCTGTGAATTAGGAACCCCACTCCCAGTTCTCTTCTGTCAGCCAAGCCTCGATAGCAAAGGAGGTGCCCATTCTGTAGCACCGTATAGGCCTCATCTATCCTCCTAACCTCACTGAGTTTTATTATATCCCATTTAACACCCTCTAGCTCCTCGAGTAGTACAGCTAGGCTTCCCTCACTAGATAAGGTTCTAGTGTTAAACGTTGCCAAGTTCAGGTTCCAATGGTGGCCTGTCTGGATCCAGAGATTCTTAGCACCCTCTGCTGCATTGCAGATCTGACCGCCGCCGGGGTCAGTTGCTTCGCAGCTGCTGGGGACTGAGGGCCGTGAGTTATTTGACGTATGCATGTGGGAGGTAGTGGCCAGATACTGCACCCGGGTGGCCAATCCATCTCTGGTGAGAACCCCCCCCCCCCCTTAGCTCGGGTCCGTGGTGTCACTACACACTAAACGCCTGCTTATGCAGACGCCCCTGCGTGTCCACTGTGCTATGTAATAAACCCTGGAGATTTTGGAATGTAATATAAGCCGCATTTATATCCTGATCCATCTGAACATTGACTAGCTGAATGGCGTCTATTCTGCCTATCTTATTATAAAAGCGTTCTCATCTGTTTTCACTCTTGAAATGGTTACTCCTTTTCGAATCTTTAGTTCATTTCATGATTTCTCTATTCTATGCAATAAATTTGTAGTCGTCAGTAAAGATGGTATTTTTTCTTTATTTAGAAACAATAAAAATGCTGCAAGTATAGATCTCCTTGTTTTTAGGCCCCGCCACGGTGGTCTAGTGGCTAAGGTACTCGGCTGCTGACCCGCAGGTCGCGGGATCAAATCCCGGCTGTGGCGGCTGCATTTCCGATGGAGGCGGAAATGTTGTAGGCCCGTGTGCTCAGATTTGGGTGCATTTTTGAAGCCTTTACTGCACTTTTTTTATTGATCATTATCCTTTTGCTGCATTCCTCATCACTGGTGTGAAGCCAAGTTATGCAATGTTCTAATCAGGCACCTGCCCTGATTCTCTAAACTACAGACTCATTTCTTTCACTTACACTTTTTCCAAGCTCCTCGAAGGCATCATTCAAACTCAAATAAATAATTATTTCAAAGATTACATCATGTTTAATTAGCACAGTTTCTGTAAGGAATTTCCTTGTGATCATCAGCTGACATAATTTACTCATGGCTTATTAATAGACACTGGCTTTCAAGTTGAAACCTTGTTTCCCAGTTTTTTCGGTGCACTGATTGGGTCTCCGACCATAGGCCTGTATTCACTAACCATCCTCGGTGTTACCTCAAGTTTTTGTTATCGGTTGTAAGCCTTTATTGCCCTTGATGTACAAAGTTGGCCAGTATTCGTGAACCAGTCTTGTTGTAGTTTTTTACCTCCTTACCATTTTTGTGCCTTTATAACACAAGTAGAGGGTACAAAAGCTTGAGGAGAACTCGAGGAAAGGCCAAGGTTGGTTTGTGAATACGGGCCATAGACTCTGTAGTTAACACAACTGAACATTCACACACACATCTTAGTATACAAGGGTTCCTCTGATATCACAGTCAATTCACCTCTGTTAATGGCTCTTACTCTTCGACAGCTCAAGTAACATTCGGCACTCCGCAGGGAAGTTTCCTTGGTCCCCTGTTCTTTTCTAATATTTGTTAATGATTTGCCTGAATGTATTTTTTCTCAAACTAGACTTTTTCACTGATGACCTCATTTGTAGTGTACTGAGCCATGAAAAGTAACTCTGGCTATCAGTTATTATAAAGCAACCTCTGTTCAATTACAACTTGGTGCTCATCATGGCTACATTTCTAAATAAGTGTAAGGCTCAACTTGTCACGTTTACAAAAAGTTTTATGCTGCTTTCTGAACTTCACATACTCCAAATACATAAATGTTGATTCAGCTTGCACTGACAACTATTTAAATGTTCATTCTATGTTTGACCTGACATGGAGCCGTCATACCTATTTCGCTTTGTAGTTGCCACTACCTCTCTGCCTCTCAAATTGTAATCTACAACATGCTCCTGCACAGGTGCTTAATCTCACCCACTTTACTTTAATTCATCCTAAAATATAGAGTATACTTCGTAGATGTGGCACCTGAATTAGGCCTACATCATAGGTAACATCGATCTCTCCAAAAAAATGTAACAGATTTTTTTTTTTTCTGATTACTACCATTTCATTGGTGTGTCAGTCCTAAAGGCTTGTGCTGGTCTTGATAACCTTTACCATCATTGTACACTAGTTTGTTTACCTCTTTTTTATAAAATATACTGCCACTCATTACTTCATTTTTTTTCCAATCATATTTCCACATCACCATCGTCCTTTCAAAATTAAACACATAGCTTGCTGTACTTCCATCTTTGCTAAATCATTCATCCCTAAAACCATTATCGAGTTGAACTGGCTGCCTCCTTATATTACAACTAAAATTAATACACTTAAATTTAATAAACTTATTAAAAATATTACCCATTTGTAGGCTGTCTCACTAGAGCTTTTCTATTTTCAGAATTGCATTTTTGTATATTTTGTTTGTTATGTCACACTTTTTTAGGTGTTTGTTTGATGAGTATTGTTGTTCTGCTGTTTATTGATGCTATAGCCTATCTGTTTTTCCCTCCTCTTTATGTAATATATCCCTACAAGTAAGGGCCTTGAGGCATTTCTTGCAAGAAAATCAGTAAATGACAATTCTAATGTACCAAAGTCTCCTTCCCTTTTAAATGAAACCGCTTTATGAATTTTTAGGCTGGTTAGTCATTATCAATAAAGTTTGTGAATGTCTTTTTTATGCCATTTCTAAGCCTGAAGAAAAAAATAGCAAGAAAATACTTTAGCCACAAAAAAATCATTTTTTATTCAAGAGAAGCATTTGCATGTATAGGCTGGTGCACATGTATGCACTTATATTTTCAGAGGTGGTGCCGCTTCAGTGGCTCATACAGTACTCGCCTACTCACCCAATAGATGCAGCTTTGATTAATCCAGGCACCATGGTTGCATTTCTGTAGAAGTGAAATCCTAGAGAACCACGTCAGGTGGAATACTAGGGCACAATAAAGAACCCAATGGGGTTCAAATTGTCTGGAGCCTTCCAATACACTGTCTCGAAAAGGTCGTACTACTTTGTTAAAGTCTGTAACCTAAATTTAGAGGCAAAACTCTAAAGTAAATGATAACAGTACACTGATGAAGTCATGCAATAAAAGTTTGGACACAGCATGGTAGAGTTGACGTGTCAGAATTAATGGTGTGAAAGTATTTGAAAAGTGCAAGTAATATTGTGCAGTACCATTCAATTTGGTCTTTTGTTTGAATAACTCTAGGGGAATATTTTTTGATTGTTTAAAATTACAGCAAAATCTCAATAGTATCAAACAAACACGAGATAAAGGTATGATAAATATAATCCAAAAGGCCAGAATTTGTTAGATATAGACAGCAATCACTTATACTTTTTAAGGAGAGTCACCAGATATTTTAGGCCCATGGCAAAGTAGCTCCAGTGCGTTACATGCCACAAAAGTGCTACTGACATTCTTTTGGGCCCCAAATCTGAACGAAACATCGTAAATAGTGTAGTGCACATGTGTGAGTGTATGTGTTATGTGTTTATCACTGCATATATCATAGTTATCACCCAGTATCTGGAGTAACATGTCAGGCGAAAAGCCAGACAAACATCTACAACTCTCCACTAAAATGATACTCACTCTTCAACAGCTTTTTGCAAAATCTGGCTAAAAAATCACCAAATTTTTCTTTGTGTTTAAAACTTGCTCTGCTTGCTAATTTCTGTAGACGAAAATTTTCTTGCCTGTTCGTGCTAGTTTATAGCTTTTCGCCGACTCAGCTAGAGAGTATCAAACAACAATTTTCATTCAAAGGATGTCTATAGGATGCACTCGATAAAATGGTGTTTATGGCAAGCTAATGAGATAATGTAACTGTAAATAAATTACTTTTTTATGTATATAAACTCATTAAGGGATTTTGGCACGAGCCAAATTGAATAAATTTGTGAAATTCGATATTCACTGTAGAAGCATGTCAAAATAAAACGGCACAAATAATATGTCATAGCAGCCTGTTCAACATGCTATGAAGTAAAAACGATTAAGGTGCTCAAGATATATCGACTGAAAAATAAATTCCAATTTCGCTTTTTTTTTAGAAGAAAGCTCAGTGTCACTTAGTGGACTAAAAGTATTCATAAAGTTATATATATTACCTAAAAATATGTGAAGTTACAGGGAAGTATTGTTTTTTGAACTCGAGAAATACTTTATTTTTTTTCAATTTTGTAACACTGTAAACTTTTTGACGATGTAATGCAAGTGGCAACACGCGTTCGCAACAGCAGCCTTCAGCCCCAGCCCACTGATCTGGGATGTAGGCAGTAAGCTTGGCATGTCTATGAACGAAATGGGGTTGTCATTGGCGTTTTATTGCCAACAGAGGCAATACAAGCAATGTGGTAAGAGAGTGACAACATCTCAATGAGCCATCCAGCCATTACAGATTTACGATCATAACATGCTACTTTCTTCAGAGGGTTCTGCAAATGAAATAGGTGTGTTTTTTATATTTATATAACAATAAATTAAATAATATGCATTTAATAAGCCAGATAGAGCACTGGTGCCATTCACGCAATATACTAATAAAAGCTGACCTTTTACAATTGTTTAACTTCAAGTGCAATGCGTTTCTTAGTGAACTTCTGTGACTTTGAATCAATCAATCATACAATCAAACGATCTCTCTCTCTCTCTCTCAATATATATATATATATATATATATACCTATCTATCTAGCCGCCTACGACCTTGTGCACTCCTTAGCATATCATTAAAAGAATGTACACAACAAAATTGGTATACATACCGTTATACATTGATTGGTACACTCGCAGCCGTTTCATTACATAGATATATGCCAAATATGATATGACGAGATATTTTTGTGCAAATAACATAAATTAATGGTGTGGTAATGGAAAAACCATGACATGCATGTCACGAATGGGCTCACATGCATGTCACGTTCATGGTGTGCTTGCGGTTATTTTGCTATAGCTTGGTTTATACCAAAATTAATATGACGTGACCATAGGTCAGCAAAACTTATGCAGCTCATTCAGACTGAGGCTCACAGCTTGATCTGAGTTTGATTGAGTCGACTCGTGGGTGAGTTCGTCAACCTATGGACGTGACTGCATGATGAACATAAAGAGGAAATGGTAACATGTAAATTATGACATACAATCATGCACCACGTGATTTACATGCCGGGCTCTTGGTGTGCTTGCGGCAATTTCGCTAACTTAATATACAGTGAAATTTGCATTGCATACCACTGTATGATGACCATAAATGACATTTCCTAACATGCAAATCATAATATCCACGTCTTAATTGTACAGCATGGTTTCCTCCTTCCTGGCTGCTTCGCATTATGCATCGATTCCTGTATACTGTGCATGGGATCTGCCTTTTCTTTTTCTTTTCAAGAAAAGCATCCTGCTCCTTGGGAGCCAAAGAATGTCATAAAACTAAAATATAGTCTAGCCTTATGACGCTGTTTATATTACAGTAACATGATGCACTGCGAGTGTCAAGGAAAGCTACTGTGCATGCTCCTCACAGCAGCCAACCCATGAGTGGGGCCATGTGTATATGTCAGGTTGTTAGAATGGCGTGTATGAATTGCTGTGTGAATATATATATATGTAACGTAAGAAGGTAGCGATAGTTAGGAGTTAGTAGTAGAGGTCGAGAAGGAAGAAGTGAAAATGGAATAAACACGGAGTATGAGCCAGGCCACGTCTCCGATTCATCATAGCGTCCTGTCGACTTGTGTGACGCTATGATGAATCGGAGACGTGGCCTGGCTCATACTCCGTGTTTATTCCATTTTCACTTCTTCCTTCTCGACCTCTACTACTAACTCCTAACTATCGCTACCTTCTTACGTTACAGGATTCCCCCTCCCCCCGAAAGAAGTCGCGTCAGATGAACACGAATGAAAACTGAACATGCACGGCTTAGAACTGAACACTGTCAAAAAGAGAAGATCATTCCAAGTCCGAGGAAGTTTCCGTTAACACACTATAGCTTCACAGGAGAGGACAGCAATCCTGGGTATCAAGTACAGCTCTGGAGGGCGAGGCTGGCTGTTGCGCTCTGGACAACATAAGCATGCTTTGAGCGTGAAATCAGATGGAAACACAGCCGGTATTCTTGCGATGAATGAACGTGGTGTGATGGCTTTGAAGCATTGGCTGGATGATTTGCGCAGGTGTCGTGCTATTTGTCTTGATTGGAACCCATGCATCGCCACCCGTTTGCGTGCTTGTTGACCGAGGCTAGTGCGGTGATTTCTGCGTCCTTGCGGAATACAGGGTAGGGTTCGGCGCCTTTCTCGACGTTGTATGTCGTGTTGCCTGAGTCTTGATCTCGACTGAAGAAAGCTTACTCGACGTTCCTTGGGAAAATATCTTGGATTCGATGCTTTCTTTGTTTCGAGTGAGAAATCTTGAATATGTCGTTGGCTTGGTTGACACGTTTGTAAACGGCTTTCCATAAACCGCGTGTGTTCTTCCGAAGATGATTCCATTCGTCGTCGTCCTTGTTGGTATAGCCCTTGGAATCTCTGTTGTTCTTGGACTTGCTGGAATTGATGATGTTGCTGCGAAAAGACTTGAGGTGGCAGCCCTTTTTTACCATGACACTGACTTTCTGGGCAATTGAATGTGGTGTCGAGTGGGCAGGTAGTAGTCTCTAGGCTGTTGTGCTGCATTTCGGGTAATGAAGGTAATGCTTCAGAGTTGATAGATACATCATCAGGGGCTTCTTCACTGTTCGCTGCGAGTGGTTCTTGCGTCTGAATCTGGATGGTAGGTTCAGGGCTTGGCTGAGTATTCTCCGAGCTCCACAGCTCTATCCCGACCATTGTGAGCGTGCTAGATGTGAGGTGGGCGTTGTGAGCGACGAAAGAGCCAAGTGGCGGAAAACCAGGAGGTAGCCCAATTGTGCTGGATGGAAAATAAGCTGATCCAATGTGTGAAGACTGATTTTCACTCTTTGAGTCGTCATGGCGTTGTTCGGCATTTTCCTCATGTGTCAGCTGGTCTACCATGAACAAGGCGTCCTTATGACACGAATAGTGACCGTTAGGAGCCTTTGAAGAGCTGCGTCGTAGAAAACCAGGTGGTGGACCATGTATGCCAGACGAAGCATGAAAGGCATCAGTAGGGTGAGCGACGTCTCGTGTCGTATGTTGAAGCGATGACTTCGGAAATGCTGACTTTCGCGCAGAAGGGATGCGCGCTTGACGGTTAGGTTTTTCCGAATATACGCATGGCCTTCTGTAAGTAAACGCATGTGCCACTTCGTCTTGAGGCACTTGTCGATTCGCGCTGGACTTTCGAATGCATGAGGACTGCTTAGGAAATTGACGATAGTGTGCAGTTGTCTCTAGATGGTTGCCAATGAGTAAGTCTTGGTCATAATCATTAAAACGGGTAATCATCTCCTCTTTGATTTTTTGCCATGACTCGTCGTTCTCGAAAATGTGAATCAGGTAAAATTTGAATGCCTCACCAGTGACGTAGTCGCTGAAGTTCGTAACCATCTCCCGTTCCGACCAGGATGCAGCGGCGGCGTGGACCTCGAATAGGTTGAACCAGTCCTGTACGGGTCCGTCGTCCGCTGATCCGGTGTACTTGGGGATGTCGAGGTCAGCCGATGGTTCTGTCATGGTGCTGGTCGTTGTCCTTCTAGGCGATGATTCGGTAGTCAATGTATGGGCAGGGTGTCTTCTGTAGAACTGCGTCGATGCTGAGCGACTGATGAAGGGGCAGGCAGGTCTCCATCCTGTCGACTTGTGTGACGCTATGATGAATCGGAGACGTGGCCTGGCTCATACTCCGTGTTTATTCCATTTTCACTTCTTCCTTCTCGACCTCTACTACTAACTCCTAACTATCGCTACCTTCTTACGTTACATATATATATGCACCTGCAGCAATGTTTTTCAGTGTTCTGCTGTAACAATGCTTCAGAAACAGGCGGGAACTCTGGATTAGTGTCCACCGTGTAAATTTACAGGTGATTTTGCGGGTACATTTATAAAGTACATGTAGCTATAGTTCGTAGTATGCTCCATGTAAATTAACTGATACTTTTAATGTGCTGAACCAAATGGCAGCCGGTAATGTGATCTAGAGTCTGCAGCCTACATTTCCTTGGCGGAAAATCTTCGACTGCAGATCCAGCAATTTTCTCTCGTACACTGGGGCCACTTTAGATGCCAAGCGTGTTATGGTCGAGTTCAATGCTGTGTGCGGCGTGACCACCCTTGCTGCGCATGCGCGTCCCCTCCCCGTCTCTCTTTTCTCCTACACTCCCCCTTCTCTCGACTCGCACCATCGACGCAAGCAGCATCTGATAGCGAGTTCCTTGATAAAAAAAAAAAATGACTGCTAGCACTGCCCAACCGTTCACTGGCCACCCCGTATTAGGCACTGGATATTGACCTCCAAGGTAGTGCTGGTGATAGATTTCTCTTGTGCGTTGTTGAACAATGAAAATGAGCAGAGTGCGCGTTATACTTAGTTAAAAATGTACTGAGGGTCTCTGCATTTAATAAGAGTCTTGTGTCTCTCACCCATTAGCAGTGATTGGCATGTTACAGAAAGAAACACCGGTCCATCACTGCGTGCTTAGCGCCTCGTCCCCAGGTTGATCTCCTGCGCAACGCCACGATGAGAGCCAGCGTCCACGGCGCCGCCTGTGTAAGCGTTAGCGCCCGCTGCTTCACACGTATGCATGGTTCCCTTTAGTGGGAGAGAGCAATTTTTCTTCCACCATCAGTTTGTCTATCGGCGCAGATCGCAGACTGCGCAGCTCGTAAGCAGGAGCCGTACATTAGGAATAAGCCCTGCATGCCTTACCAAATGCATCGCGTACCACGAGATTTTAAATATTTATTCCCCATCTGCAGCAGTTAACCTAAACAGCACTGCGCGCGCAATCAAAGCCACGCCACGTCAATGTATCTATATAACTCGGTGACAGCTAAGACATCATGTGCGAAGATGGCACGTGGCTAAGTTACTCAAGGACTCATGCAAATTCAACTTGCGATCAACCAGCTATAGTTCCCAAAGTGAGCAATTAAAGAAATGTAACAGCTATTATCACATCAGGTATTGCCTCTCACTCACATAATAGCCTGTCAAATGTGAGCAGCTTTAATACACCAACAGGTGCGTACGACGAATAAGGCATATATCCTTTGATTGCTGCACATCATTTACTTATAGGCTTTACCGCAACGCTTTCGCAATGCAGTGAAGCTTAATCATCTTTTGGTAATTGTCTTTTTGTCTGTTTGAAAAGGACTCGCCAAGATGCATACTTGGCCTGAGCAGTCGCAAATGCTTATTTTTGTTTGATGCACAAGTGGCCTGTGCATGCGTTCATTTCGTATCATGTAATGCTCTTCTGCTCACGCTGGCTTTACCGCAGTGCTTTTTCCATGCGGTGAAGCTTGATCATAGTTTGGTATTTGTCCTTTTGTTTGCCTGAAACGGACGTGCCAAGATGCATACTTGGCCTGAGCAGTCGCAAATGCTTATATTTGTTTGATGCACAAGTGGCCTGTGCATGCGTTCATTTCGTATCATGTAATGCTCTTCTGCTCACGCTGGCTTTACCGCAGTGCTTTCACAAGGCAGTGAAGCTTGACCATACTTGCTTTTACGTGCCTTGCGACTTATCAAAGTTTTGTAATAGCTCAACTGTTGACGCTAGAAGTGATGCATTCTATGTGAAAGTTTTATACTTAACTTCGGGGATTCATGTTTTCATAAAGTTTTCACAATATATCAGTAAGGTCGAGTTGGAAACTATGCATTTTTGGAAAACGCCCACGAACACGACGGAGACACGAGATTAGAAAGACTCAGTACTTCGCCTTTGTCTTGTCCCTCCGTCGTTTTCACGTTCATTTTCAAAGTATCTATCAAAATGCTGACAACGCTGTTTCACTGCCAGCAACCTTTGGCGTGTAAGAAAGGGAGCTAAATTTTCTCTCAGCCTGTAAACCAAGCAATTGCGGCTACTCGATGTGCGATAAATAAAAGACCAAAATTAAGAATGACCAGCTGATGTTGATAACAGGTGCTCATAGCAGCACTTTTTTGCTGTGCACTTGAATTCCTGTCTTATGTAATGTTATGGTCCGTGAGTACACAATGACACTACTACAACCAAGAAAAATTTTACTAACATTTATTTGTAAAATAACTGCTACAAAATAGAATTCTGATCCCCTTCTTAGTAGTTGCATAATTTAGCTAGAAGAAGACAGCATCATCCAACTTCCTGATGACTTGACAACAGGGTGAGTCCACAATGTACTGGACCTGTACAAGATGAAGAAAACAGACGAAAAAAACAACAGATAAATCAAAGAGTTTAAAAAATGGCACCTGAAACTTTCAACTTGCCCACCACAGCAGTGAAAAGACTCCTGTTGTCATATGTATTTTCTGCCTGTTGGTCCGCGGGCACAAGTGCCAGTCTTGTTTATTAATAGAAGCTGCTTAGCATCACTTCATTGCAAGACTTTTCTCTATCCGCCACCCGAGAACGCGCTCTGTAGCGGTCAGGCTCCGCCTAGAGACTTGTGGCAGTGTGACGTTAATGTGGGCAATATATACACAGACTTTGGTTGCTTAATTTGTAGCAAACTCATTGTGAGCAAATTTCATAGTTGCATTCATAAAATATTTGAATGTTATATTGTAATATAACACTAAAATGCTGAGGCTTTAGAGCATTACAAACTCAGCCTGCCTACATTAACAATCCCAGTGCCACAGGCATGCAAGAACTGCTTGCATAATCATGAATCAACTAAACCATTTTGATATATTGACAGGTTTTCAAAAATGACTATTTTTGAAAATTTTATATTCATATTTTTCTCTTAAAGGGCAAGTTACTGTTGCTGAAAAGAAAAAAAAGCAAATCATATACAATATCTGATACTTTTTGTTTGCAGTTTACAGCTGCACATGGTAAAAGGCTGCATGCATGAGTATTTGCTGTGTGCCATTCATGGTATTATTTCCGAAATCCTTATTCAATTGACATTTAGTGATCAGCCTATAAATTTTCTTGTTTTTTATTTTTTATTCCGTGCATTAGATATGAATATATTTTAGTTCAGGAAAATTTGCTCAACAAAGGGAAGTTTTCTACTTTTGGCAAAAAAACAAAACAAAGCAAGAACTAGTTCTAGAACTTTTATGAAAGAGACAGGTGTGAGGTTTGACGTGATGAGAAGTCAATAAAGAAGGAATGCCACAGAAAGGATTGCCTCAACAAAGGAATTTGGTTCGTTGGGGTAACATACATTTGGCAATGTTTTTATGTACTTCTAGTTAACGCTCCACCACTAGCTTACAACAAGGAAAAAAAATAAGGTGGTGCATGCAGAAAGTTAACTCATCACATAATGTGAAAATTTGACCCAGAACAAGAGAAGGAACAAAGACGAGTGCTCACCTCCAACAAGATTTATCTTGAAGAGCAAACATATATACTCTTGAAATGCAAAAAATAGACAAATCATTCAAAAAGCCCACAACTGCCATGCACGAAAACCTTACATCCTCAGCAAAGACAATTCGTTTTGACAAATCCCTAGAGACAGAGTGAGAGAAAGTACTGATGCAGTTCAGCTCTAGTCTACAAATCTTTTTCGCCACGACAATTTCTCTTGTAGTTTTTTTTTTCCCAATGATAATGGTGTCACACAAAAGTGGTTTGGAGCCACACCTGCTACAGTGCAAGGCCAAGAAACGATTGCGACCATTCTTGAGGTTACAAGGGTGTTTATTGCAGCACGTGTGGCTGCAAAATGATTTTGCGGGACATCATTATTGCTGGAAGAAAAAACAACAAATAAAATGACAAGAGAAATTATCGAGGCAAAGAGGATTTGTAGACTAGAGCTGAACTGCATCAGCACTATGTCTCGGGCTTTGTCAAATTGTCTTTTTTGAAAATGTAAGATATTATTTGCGCATGGCAGTTGTGGGCGTCTTGAATGATTTGCCTGATTTTCACATTTCAGGAGTATATATGTGTTTGCTCTTCAAGATAAATCTTCTTGGAAGTGAGCACTCGTGTTTGTTCCTTCTCTTGTCCTGGGTCAAATTTTTGTGCTATGTGATCCGTTATGCATTACCAACATGCCTAACTTCATACTTTCGATCCCTGAAGTCAGTCCCTAAAGGGCCACTCACCAGGTCCCATAACAAACTGTGGAAGTTGTGTATCTAACGGAGAGCATTATACCACAAAAAGTTTTTCAATCGGTTCATTACGAGCTGAGAAAACAGTTTCTTCTTTTTTTAACAGCAGGAAACAAGGATGAAAGGAGGCAAGCTCAAAACCCTTGCCACTCCCCCGTGTAGCCTTCACAAGCCAAATCTCTTTCCTACCCTCTCCAGCATCCAACCAAGAGGTCACGTGCACATGACGTGCTCAAACAAGCCCAACCCTCGAGCGCGCGAGCGGTGTTTTTTGTTGACCAGCATTGTTTTGTGTCTACTGCCTGTTTTTGCGACATTGTTTGGAAACGCTGGCTTTGATGCGGTTGAAAAGATGAGCATAATGAGTGCTCGAATGCGCAGGACCATTAATTTCTTTTCCAGGACAGGAGTCTGCTTGATGCAGTAACCGCGGAGACACAAACGCATGCGAAACGCCAGCACATTAGCTCGGCATCTCGTTGGAATTCACGGGGAAAAAATGCAAAAGACAAACGCATTCTTCTATTGCGTCTCAATATGTATCCCAAGTTTTATTAATCTCTTCAAGCAACAAATTACATTAACTACGCATGTCACGTTAAATAATTTCCGTCATGTCACGTGCCACTGTTGGCAGCGTCAGAGCACAGTCGTATACATATAGGACCAACGTCACTGCACTGCTGTGTATGTAGGGCGATTCATACTTGCACATCATAACCTCCTTCTCTGGGGGCGCGACCCAAAAAAAAGGGGGAGAAGCGTTCGTTTTGAAATTTGACCCATTTCCAGCGTCGCATAGAGTTGCAATGTTTGGCAGACGTGACCATAAACTCCCGATGTACGCATTGCACTTGTCAGCTCAAAATCGCCAAACCCGGTGAGTGGCCCTTTAAAGAAAAGCAAAAATTAGACGAGGAGACATGAAGAATGCTTAGAAATTTTGCCATATGTCTACACCAAAATGGAATGCTATTATTAATTAGAAGAATGTATCTTTTCCTTGGCAACCAGCAAACATGACTGAGAACAGACGAATACTTTTTTGTCCAAGTTAGCTGCTAAAGAGCCGAGACAAGCTCCGTGAAATCCTCTTGAACAACTTGCACAAGTAATGTCCAATACTACCCCACTATATTGTGGTTGCCGGCAGACACAATGTAACTTGTAAATACTATCTCTTGGCTGTACGCGAGCAGCCATGGAGTTTATGAGGGGAAAGTCTTCGATCATACCATTCTGTATGCATTGCAGCAAATGTTTGCGTAGCATAACTTGGTTAAGGTTCAAAGTTTCTGGTTTTCTGCCTGACGCTATATAATACATGTTGGCAATTGCAAACAAGCCACAGTCAAGTGTGTTGCACTGGTTTTGTGCCTTCATTGTTTGAATGGTTAATGTTGGCGATTGTAATTTTAGAATATGACAGATTTGCCTAACAGCGTCAGGAGGGGTATCTTGATCAATTGAATCATATATGAAGACTGTGTTTTTGTCCGCACCAACATTTGTTACTGTAAGCCAATGATTGGGGTTCTGAACATGCAAGATTTGAACGAAAGGGCCTTTGATTTGAGTGAATTGTAAACATCGGCCCAGTAAGACATCTTGAAAGCCGACACAAGTAGGATACTTTTTCTGAATTAAATACTGTGCGACATTGATTACGCTATCTGATATGGAGGTGCCCTGTACCAGAACATTTAAATCTGCATCTGAAAGAGAATACCGTTTGTAGACATTTAGCATGTCTACTTTAACAGTTGCAAGGCCTACCTTTTTTACTTGATTTGGGAAAAATTTACGCTTGACAGCTCTCACTTTTTTTGGCCGCCCCCTTCTTGCTTTAACCAAAGGTACCACAAGTTTTGTACTGTTAGAATGCCCAAGATAACTTGTGGCAGTAGTTTGTGCTAACTGAGCTGGTGCAGCCTTTATGGCTGCTGAAGTTTGGTTACGAGGAAATGTGGTTAAATTTCTGAAGAAAGCCTCGCAGGACGAAAGTTTTTCCATTAACTCCTTCTCACCACAATTAGATAATACGTTAGCCACGGTTTTTGACATTTCGCAAAGACTCCTATAAGCATAAGTATACTTCTCTTGTGCAGTGTCAAGCTTCACACAGGGTGGTGACTGAATGCTGCTTGTTACCACTGGTGTGGCACTAGTGGTTGTGCAGCTGTCACTCAGGAAATGATCCTTGCACCACCTGTCTGGTATGCAAGCCTTGTCGAAAAGATCTTGCTTAGTAAAGTCACGCACTGCTAAAATATGTGCACAAGGCAGAGTGTACTGGTTATAAAAAGCACATGTGCAAGAAGCCAAGCACAATGAAACACTGTACTGTGATCTTGGTGAAACTACAACATAAGAATTAGGAGTGGAAGTGACTTGATAACTTACATTTTTAAACTTCTCATACTGCTCTAGTACTTTACTTGTAGCCTCAGAAGTGCAATTACGGGACAATTCTAGCTGAAATGGGTCATTGAAATCATTTATGTTTAGGTTCAGCTTCATTTCTTTAAGCTTAGAGAACTGTAGAGATAAAGAATCATTATCAATGTAACCTACCAATGCTTCTATTGCTTGAACCAAATGCATGCTTGAAGAGAGATAATTTTTAATCTTTTGATTGTGGCACTCAATGCGATTATTAGTATTATTACCAAATGTAGGAAGGGCTTGCCGATATGCATGTACCCACATTTCCTTACACAAGTGCCAGTTATGCATATAGTAAGAAATGAAATCTGTGCAAGTCATAGCTTGGAGGTTAGCAAGCTTATCGAAGTAGTCTTGCTCAGTGGGGGAATAAACTAAGCTTTTTAAGAGAGGAAGCAACTGATCACGTTGCTGTCTAGCTTTTTCATTAACCTTTTGCTGGAAACAATGCAACACATGCCACGTACACAAAAGTATGTTAGAATTAGGAAGAATATTGGTTAAAATGCGCAGTTCATTGAGATCTTTATCAATCATCACTACTTTGCAAGCAGACACAACAAATGGGTTGAAATCTACAAACTTTGTGAACATGGGCTCAACAATTTCAGTCGTCTCATTTCGTAAGAAGGCATAACACACAGGTCTCCCACGACCACGACCATCTTGAACTAATATAGAGTAAAGAATATAACCCTCAATATTCACTTTATACGTTCCATCAATAAATAGAATCTCTGGATACTTTTCCAAAATCTCACGCATGTGCGTTGTTTGAAGAAGTATGAATTGCAGGTTATTATTTTGATTCATTTCATAGTGAATAACCCAGTTTGGATTATTTTTTAGCAAGGTCTCTACCTTCTCTAAAACCATTTCACCATGAGCCTGCTCATTGCGGATAGGAATAGAAAATCGTTGCTTGTAATTATTAATGTCCTTTGTAGTTAACTTCTTACCAGTTTTTTGCTCGACCAAGTTTTTAAAATCCTTTGCGCCAATATTACATTTAGCTAAGTCAAAGAATTCTTCTTTTTCTCCATGATTCAGGAGCCTCTTCTGAGGATACAAATCATAATATTCTGTGGGATGGTTATGCTTAGCTTGTAGTTTAGTTATCTTGTAGTGCAGAGTAGGCGATTTACATAGGCTTACCGATACTGTCATTTCACAGCCAGTACCATTGTAAGCTTGCTTTGGTCGCTTTCCTATCCCCCTGGGCTTTATTGTGCGACCGTGAATGCAGCTATATTTAATCCTAATATACTCGAAGTCCTTATCTTCTGATGTGAATGGACTTTTATTACTCTTATTTATCATGACTACATGCCTGCCCTCCCTGCACCACTCATCAAAGCTTTTCTTAAAAGAAGGAAAGTTATCAAATGTTGCATTTAAATAAACTTTGCTACCCCCACCATATAGTGTATTTACTGGGTTATTGAGGACGGTTGGGTTGGCACCAGTGTTTACACAAATAGCCTGGGCACCAAGGCTGACAGGCCTGCTTCTGGATGTCAAAGCAGCCTCACAATACTTGTACTGCACAGCTGCAGTGCACCCAGCTTCCATAGGGTCACCAGCCTCTGTGCCAGGATCGCGCTCAATTCGCATGCAATCCCGAGTCAGTGCTGGTAGATGGCTTTTGCAGACAGAAACCTCGTTCACAGCGTCATTCGTGACAGATTCACAGTGAGTCGCGGAACTAACTGAGCAGTCTTTCAACTGCTTGCTAGGAACACGCTGCACCTTTTTAAAACTATCACGAATGACGTTGTGCGAGACACTGGCTCGTCCTTCAGGCTTTCTACCACAGACAGCGGAAGAAGCAGACTGAATCTGTTTCTGGCTCACAACTGCTGTCATAGGTGAAGTGGACCTGATGGACTTGGCAGCTGTCACAGCAAGAACTTTGCCTTCACTGTCTGCACACAGTTTAGAGCTCTGTTCTTGCTTGTGCAGTGCCGCAGCCTTCCGCCGGCTCTTCTTTGACTGCACCAGTTTCCACTCACTGTCGCCACACTGGCCGACAGCCTGTGGCACAGCTGCTTTTCCAGCACTGGCCTCCTCTTCCCCCACAGAAGAGCGCACAAGAGCACTCTCATGCTCCTGTGAGGCTCTCCTTATTTTCCTGTCACAAGTGGTGCTTGCACCTCGACTAGGGATCATTGGCTGAATAGGCCTCTCCCCAGTGTTTCCCTTGCATGGTACACTTGTGCCATGGAAAATGGGGGAAGGCAGGCTGTCCCAGGTCCACCAAGCCTTGCTTCCCTTGCAGCGAACGCGGACACCGCCAACGAGCGTAAAGCCAATACCATGAATGGTACTGGCCAGTTGGTCAGTGTCGTGTCTCTGCATGAGAGCACTGCTGGTTTTCCAGACAGGAGCTGGTGCAGCGGAAGGTCCACCTACTGCTGGAGAATATTGAACTGCATGCATACCAAGTGCTGGAAAATCGACTTCCAAGTTGATGGAAAAGTGCTCCTGCCGAGCCCACCCACTCCATGCAGATGCCTTGGACTCCTTGTAGGACTGTTGGATGTGTCTCCTCTCTAGTTGGGTGGACAAGGCACAGGCCTCACGGTACAGGAAGTCTGCCAGCACCTTGTTGCCAAGCCGGCTGGGGTGGACACCATCCCTGCTCAGGAATCCAGGCCAGCTGTCCACAAGACTATCCAGGATAGTGAAGCCCCTCTCCAGGCAAAGCTGTGCGAGTGCGGCATTCACATTCCTGTAGTGGTCATTCAAATGACAAACATCACACAACTGTTCTTCCCCTTGGCGGTACCGATTCTGCCCCCGAGGAAGAATGGCAGAAAAAGCTACATGCAACGTGGGATTGCTTTCGATGATTCCCTGAGCGAGCTGGCGATATTTGTCCATGCACATGTTGACACTGTCAACAGTGTTGTTCGTGCCAACATGTACAATGACAACATCAAAACTGGCCAGCTTGTCAGCAATCATTGAGAGCAAGTGCTCAATCCTTATTCCTCTGTGTGCGGCAACGCTAACAGACAAGCCACGGCGCGATGGGAAATACTGGTCGACGTATTTCACCATTGAATCGCCCGCTACTAACACACGCGTCATGTTGCGCACACTTTCAATTCAGAATTACACCATGAAAAAAAAAGAAACAAGAAAGTGAATATTTAGTCTAAAACACGGCTGTCAACTACGCAAATGCACTACGACACAGATACGAAGCACGTTAACACGGATGACCAAAGAAAGGGCCACGCACAGATACTGCTAAATCAGCCTATACGCGAAAAATCACAAAAATACGTATTGGGATGGATATAAACAACGTTAGTAAATATAAAATAGCAGTGAAAATAAGCGGTTGAGCTTAGATGAAGATGATGTTCGAGGCTTGCGAATATGTAGCAGAACAAGGCCTGTAGACAGCTCGCAGAAGCAGCAACCAGCCGTACTCCAGCAGCAGCAGCAGCAGCAAGTGAGCGTCTGCTGGCCAGCTGAGCCACGTTCCGATTTGGTAAATTCGAACAACGCGCTAAATCGGAAACGACGTATGTCATGACAATTTTTGTGACGTCACTTCCGTGCGGCGCAGCAGCCAGTTCTGTGTGGGGATGGCTGGAGTATGGGCTGGAGCGCCGCGCGGCGCAGCAGCCATTGCCTTAAAACTATTGCCCAGTAGTGAAGCCTTGCCTATGGCTAAACGGCGGTTGCGGCGGCCATCTTACTAGGGGCATGAAAAACTACCACCGTTTAGCTACTAAAGACGAAGCGTTTCCCTCGCACGCCCAACGAGTTCAAAGTGGAAATATTTTCGGGTCACATAGTGTTCCAACCGCGTCTTAGTGTTACTAGTTTTCCTTAGTAAGTGCCTCTAATTGGAGGTAAAGTTCATTGGAGAGTTGGTCACCCTTACTATCGTTTCTGTGTTATTTCGTCGGGATCAACTATCTTTTAATATAGAATTAACGTAGCATTTACATTAACATATCAAAGCCACTTGATCTAACAGTGGGCACTACCAAAAAAGAGCATGTTTCCGACATCTTGGCAGGGCAAAAGCTGGCTTCTCACTTTTGCTGACAAGGCATTGCGGGAGCTTAGTTTTTGAATTACACTCCAGCATTTTTTTAAACCTCTTTGCCCATGGCAACGGCAGCGATCCTCAAACTAGGCACATCATATCGTATGAGGAAGAAGCTACCATTTCATTACCACATCGCTGCAATATTCTTTGTCGTCATGGGTAGTTTGAGTACTAGCGATTAAATGCACTGTAGCTACTCTACGTCACCGTGCTCCTTGTAGAATGACCCAATGGTAACTCAAAGTGTCAGACCCTTTACCTTAGCTCTCGAAAAAAAAAAACACAGCTGATCATAATGACATTTTGGACATTCTGAAGTCCCATCACTCTAATTGTCTGTCTTTAATGCCTTTCCAGTGGCTATGTTGGTGCATCCGTCCGTGGGAAACTTGCAAAACGCCGTCCAAAAACCCACGTGACCTTCATAGTGACGCCACTGATTGCCTAAATTTGTGGCATTATGATGGCATTGTGGCATAACGCGATGGAAAGAAACAAATTGGCCCCGTATCTACTTGTTACACTGCAAATGTCGTCGACAGACGATAGTCTTGCGTTTGGAGAGAGTGAACAAAACGTTTATTTGATGTTCTGCGCAAGAAAATCAGTGAATGGTATTGTGGAGGCACTGCGTTAGAGTGCCTCGAGCGTGCAGCGGACAAGTGCATCAAGTCGCGTCACACTGAGACATGAGCGCTATCTGGCAGTTATCTTGAAAAACGAAGCGCGCCACGTGCGCGCCAGTCTCGGAGATGATAAGGTGTAGAACGCAAAGCGACGGTATACGTGCTGCCACCATATCGTCTTAGCAAAGCGTTTGCAACACTTGCCTTTTTGAGCGTCGCGTTGCACTGTCAGCACAGCGTGATAAACGCTACGGTCATTAGAATTATCTATCGTCGTGTGCCTTATCTACGACGCATTGTTATGGTGTCTCAGATATGCGCAACCATTGCTTTCGAATTGACAATCACACAAGTATGAACGCTGAATCTTGAGCAATATTAATGGGCGCTGCGGGTGCGTTCGGCCGTTTGGGGTACCGTTAAGGGCGGACAAACAGACAAATGTACTGGCAGACAGACCAAAATTTTGCGTCGAAGGTCCCCAAGAAAGACTATCGTCTTTAAAAAACGCCAGGCCTACGTGGTAGGCGCAGCACAGTCACATTGAAAGCTAGTAGAGCGGCCTTTCAGAGCCTTTTCAAAACACATATTGGGTAACTACTGCAAGTAAACTTGCTTGGTACTCACTGTGGCATTAATAATATATTGGGTAGTAGGCCGGCATTCGCTATGCTGTTTTTAGTCATTCTTCTGAGAATCGTGGTATCTGCAAAACACGTGCAAGGAATTTTGGGCCAGTTGTCCATGCAGTGGCTGACGACTATGAGGAATTATGGCTGAAGTTGGTATGCGCCACAGTTAATAGGGGAACAAGAACAAGCTTTTGTAATAGGTTGGAGCATTGGACGTGCCACTCGTTACGCCATTCGCATCATGCGACGACTGGTCGTTCTTTCGCCGTTTTAAAAAGCTTTACAAGTCGTATTAACGCGATTGCTTGCTCGACATCAAAGCAAACAAGTCCCAAGTACCGGGATGACACCGAGGTTTTGGACACAACGGGAGACACTCCGTCAATTTCATATGCTGCAGGCTCTACCACAAGGAATCCAGAAAAGGAAAGAAAGTCACTGGTTGTTGACACAGTTGAAACTTCTGCGTGCAAAGAGCCAAGTGAATCATGCAAGCAGCATACCCAAAATGACTCCGCACAACCCCTAGCACAAGTAGGAGTTCCTATGAAGAGTGCTGTTGCGCTGACCCATAAAGATGCCGAAGAATCACCAGTACAAGACAGAGACTCTGGGCTGGATGCCGCAGAAAGTTCTTCACCTGCTTGCGCTGCAGCTCCGCAGCAGCTTTTTCATCATGGTGCAGTGTCGGAAGATAATATGCAGATCTCTATGGATGCAGTAATACCGAAACGTCGCGCATCGTCCAGCTCGGATTCAAGCAAAGGGAGTGACCCAGCATCAGTGACTAGGGAGTCACGCCGTCGCCGAAAGTCCATGCCAAAGGGGAAGTGTCGCCGATCCCGATCTAGAAGGCCTCGTGGAGGTTCACGGGAAGCCTCAGGGCCAACTCTTGGGACTGATCAAGTGGGACGATAGGCGCATTGGAAGGTAGTCACCATGGCGCAGTCTGAGCGACTCATATTTGATACCTTGAACATACACGGCCTTAGGTCTTCACAGAAACAGGCACAGCTCCGTAGACTTCTCAATCGGAAGCGTCTCGACTTTGTCGCCATCCAAGAGACAAAGATCGAGAGCGAGGAAGAAACCGAGAAGGCCCTGCGGCCTTTTCCGTCTCAGTTTAATATGTGTGTCTCACATGCTAAAGGTTTATCTGCAGGCTGTTAGTTGTTTCTGAGAAAGAGCCTACTTTGTTCAGCATTCTGCACTAGTGTTGATGAAGAGGGCAGGTATATATGCTGTAATTTTTTGTTGCAAGGAGTGCCATGGAGAATTATCACTCTATATGCGTTTAATGAGGTTCCGAAACGACTTGAGTTATTTGAAAAAGTGCGTAATTTAATTGACGTCGACAGATGCACGGTACTTATGGGAGATTTCAACTGCGTATGTGAAGCTACTGATCATTATAATTTGTCTGGAAAGAGAGACAGGAGTGGCGAGCTTTCATCCGGTATTGTAGATAATGCAGGACTAATTGACATCGGGGTCTCGAATCGGGCAACAGCATATACAAGAGTACAAGGCAGTTCTCATGCTCGCCTTGACCGGATTTTTGTGTCCTCATCACTCCTATCTCGTAAAATGTCCTGCAGCACCGAAGCTGTATCATTCTCAGACCATTGTATTGTCATAGCCCAAATTGGTGAAAATCGTCACAAACGATTCCGTCCCCAGTGGGCACTTTGGAAAATGTATGCGAAGCTCCTCCGTGATCAGGAATTCATGAATCGCGTCCAGATGGCATTGAGGCAATCTTTTTCGATTGGTTTTCATATCTTCGCTGCTTGGGAGCTTTTTAAACAAGAAGTTCGTGCTATAGCTTTAGAAATTGGTGCTGTTAAGTCTTTCTATAGAAAGAATGACGAAAAGATACTTGTTAAAAGTCTTTGCAATCTTTATGAGATGGAATGCGAAATGCCGGGAAAGTACATCAAAGACATTGAGAATATTAAGTGCCAACTACAGAGATATGATGCTGCTCACTACCAAGGGGCACTTATTAGATCTCGGAACCAGCGCACTTTAAATTCTGAGCAACCGACACGCCAAGCTTTACTTGATGAGCAACGCCATGCGATTTCTAAAGTTATTTCAGACTTGTACTTAACGATGTGCTCACAAAAGATAATGGAGACATTACTTTGGCGTTCGAAACGTACTATAACAGTTTATTTAGCTCCCCCTCTGATGATCTTGACGCTCACCTCAAGGCTAGTTTTGTTTCTCTTGTGAACCCCTTGAAGGACAATGATTGTGCAGTCATTGATGGGCCCATGACTATACAGGAAATCGAGCAAGCAATCGACAACTTGCCCCTATTGAAAACACTGGGCCCTGATGGCATCTCAGGCGAATTTTACAAAGCTTTCAAGAAAACACTTGCTCCTATATTACTGAATATTTTTCAGATGAGTTATGACATGGATACACTCCCACAATCTTTTTGCAAAAGTCACACTGTGTTAATACCGAAAACAACTGACAAGGAAAAACTTCACTTCGCCAAGGGCTACAGACCAATATCGCTGTCAAACGTGGACTACAAAATTTTCGCAAAAGTATTAGCAACTAGGTTGCAATTTGCTATGTCGATCCTCATTGGGTCTCATCAGACATGTGGGATCAGAGGTCGATCCATACAAACCAAGGTACATGTCGCTGGAACAGTGCTTCAATACTGTCATGGTTCTCAAGAACATCTTGCAATGCTACAGGTAAACCTTGCAAAAGCTTTTGATCGTGTTCGTCATTCCTTCCTTTTTTCTCTTCTCGAACAAGCTAATGTTGGCAAAGTTGTTCTTAAAGGCGTTAAACTATGCTATAATGAATGCTCAACTCGTCTGATAGTTAATGGTCAACTCTACAAGCCAGTTTCTATTCGCTCTTCTGTAAAACAGGGATGCCCGATGTCACCTCTTTTATTTGCACTTTATCTAGAACCACTGTGCTTAACCATAATACAGTCGAGTTGCATTCGTGGCTTTAGTATATTAGGCAGTGAGGTTGAAGTATTGGCTTATGCAGACGATGTTGCATTCTTTTACACAGATAAACCAAGTGTCGAAAATGTGGTATATACTATTGAAAAGTTTGGCGTAGTATCAGGAGCTCGTTTAAATGCCTCTAAAAGTTTAGGACTGTGGTTTGGCTTGTGGGGTAGCACACCGAACCACTTTGCAGGGATTAATTGGACAAGAACTCCTCCAACATACCTCGGTGCACCATTGCATGCATATAGATTCAGTGCGCATTACTGGAAGGAACGCGTCCCTAAGCTTGAACGACAGGCCCAGACATTTGTTCCCTATCGACTTTCGACATTTGGGAGAGCTGAAGCTTGCAATACTTTCTTAGCAACAAAACTTTACTATGTATGGCAACTTATTCATTGCACAAGATTCTATATACAACGCTTTCATCGGATTTTTGCTACTTTCATATGGTCTTCGACTTTTGAGCCCATGCGTCGTGACAATATATTCAAGCCAGTTAGTGACGGTGGGTTAGGACTAAAACACCTTTATTTATGGCAAATAGTGTCCCGATTCTTCTTTTTTCGAGACAATTCCCATCCTGTAATCCGTTCCTTCTTGCAGGTTACACTTGTTAATTGCTTACCAGATTTAATTGTTTCATCGAACTTCTCCGAACGCCCATGCTTGTGGGGATTCATGCAGGAAGTTTACCTCGCAGTTCAGTTCCTTAAAGCTCGCTTTTCTGTAGAATACCTGTACACAGTATCGCGCAAGGTGCTGTATAAGGACCTACTGAGTACACTCTTCCCACCTCCATTGTACCGCTCACTGTACTCCAATCTTCCAGGCCGCGATGTGTTGAAGCGAGTGCGCAAAATGTACACTCCACCGAATTCAAAAACATTCTTCTATAAACTCCACTCTGAAACATTGGCGGTAAACACATGGTTAGAAAGAAAGGGTATTTTTATTCCGTCTGTTAACTGCCGTCTATGTGATGTGCCGGAAACGATTGAACATTGCTTTGTTAGCTGCAAAGATGCCATACTGTTTTGGGGTGTTTTTCAGCGAGCACTGAAAAAACGTTTCGTCATTAATTCTCACACAATACGTTATCTTCTACCAGCAGCGC
Source organism: Rhipicephalus microplus (assembly GCF_013339725.1). Taxonomy (NCBI): domain Eukaryota; kingdom Metazoa; phylum Arthropoda; class Arachnida; order Ixodida; family Ixodidae; genus Rhipicephalus; species Rhipicephalus microplus. The sequence continues at coordinate 43,169 of NW_023611409.1, read as the reverse complement.
TTGATGAAGTACCATATGATATGTTTTTTCTCATGGGCATGCACAGCTTGTGGAAGACACGAATGCAAGACCGCAATGCAGAGCCCACTACCTCTTCAAGCGCACACTTCATTCAAATGTCTATCCACCTAAAAAACATTTACGACGAGCTAGACTTTAGACCGGACTGGTACTTCGTCTTGAAGAACTGTTTGACCTCACCCCTTTTTTGTTTGTATAACACGATGTGAAGAACTCTCCATGTAAGGAACTCGCGCTGTGTTAGCCATTTAGCGTTTATGAGTAATGCTTGAGCGCTTACTTTCGGATTTGATTGTACTTTTGTTCACTTCATTTTGTCTTTATTGTACAAATACTTTATTAAATACCATGGGAAAAAAAAAAAGTACCAGCATAGCTCAATGGTAGAATACTGGGCTGGCACCCAGCGGACCCAGGTTCGAGCCCCAATGTCTCCATAGGTGCTAAGCTTTTGTTTCCAATTTCGCGCGAAGTGGTTATGGACACTGGCGGTAAATGTACGATTGTCTGTTAGATCTCATTATTACTGTATCCACTACATGCTTGTGTGACAGTAATCCCTTATGATGTTTTGCTTAAGTCTTAGTTTAACACACTATTCCATGTCTCTGCCCAACGGGTACTCTTACTATAACCAAAATTATGCATTGTCAAAGTGATAGTATATTGGCCCCCATATCAAACAGTAATAACAGCATGGCTGATTTCACTAGTACTCCGCAGGAGTGAAAAACAATGTATATTCCAGTATGAATGCACTGTCTCTTAAATTTATTACGGTGGTGAATACATGACATAATGACTGCACGTAAAAGTATATATTTGAGAATATGCTTCAAGCAATGCAAAGTTGTCTTTATTGAGACAAAAGGAAAACATTTTCACATGTACAGAGTCACTCACATACAGACACAGCCCCCTCAGATCCAGGAAAATCTTTTGTAGAATCATTCTGCAGCCAGTTCATTGTAACCCTGTGAGGTACAATTCTCGTGATGTACTGCTTGACCTGACTACCCAAACAGTGCCTATACAAATAGTGCATATTCCTTTAGTTCTTTGAGGAAAAAAAGAAACATATATCTCTTTCTTTACACACATATCAGGTACGCGACACATCACATTCTCTTCCCCACTCTTCACTTTTTGCTCCCAGTTATGTCATCTGCTGGAATTAGAAACCTTATGTCTTTTTTTTTCATTAGTGATAAGCAGCAGTATACCTAACTTGCAGTGATTTTCTAAAGAAAAAGAAAAAGCAAGCAACAACAAAACATAAAAAGCTTTACATAGCATGTTGCATCCATGTAACTTAACACTACGATAAGACATTTCAGCTTACAAAAATTATGAAATTTAGAGCCTATGGGTGAGAGAATAGCATCTTAAAATGTGTGCATTACGCACATTTATAACTGTACAAAATGACTTAGGGCAGGGTTGCGAAGGATTAAACCCTGACAACACTTTCACTTTCTAGAGTTTTCACAACATTGGTGCAGGTTGAGGTGATGTCTCAGTAACAGTCATGACAGGCTGTCATATCCAACTTTGCACAGTGCCACAACGACGTGGCCTGTGCACAGCCAAACAAGTCTGACAACGCTAGTCGCATCTTGCACAGGCGACTGGCTCGAAAATCTCCACTCAAGTAAGCACTTGAAGACAAGGCTAGGCATGTGCATTTCTCGAAGTAAATTACACATTGAGAAAATTAGAAAACTTGTAGCATGACGAGCAATGTGCGTACATGATGAATATATTCACCCCTACAGACATTGCTCGACGTTCATTCTGGATTCAAACAGCCTGACATTCTGACAAGTTATGAAATGCAGGTCCACAAGAGCACAGTACTCCTTGACAACGTATTCAGAGGCAAAAACAAGGACTACAACATGTCTACAGCAAAACAGTATTTCATGTGTGCAATCAAAATGAAGAAGCCTCAAATATTAATGATGGATGGAGAAAAAAGAAATGGAATGCATGATATCAATGCATACCGTTAAAATGAAAGCACACACACACACAGTGTTGTGAAACTAAAGTTGAAACTTTTAAAGTGGTCTTAATACTGGTCAACACGCAAGGTGCAAACCACTGCTCTAGCACCCTACCTTCAGTAATTGTGCCAAATTACTGTGCCCAAAATATGCCTTTGCTATCCAATGTTCTTTATGCATTGCTCAACCACAGTAGCCATCTATTTAGACAAGAGCAATGGTATAGGTAACAGCAACGCACTGAGCGGCTTAGTCACGAGGTCTATTGAATCAACCTTTCACACTAAGCCATTATTTTCAAGGTCAACATACAGAATCACAAATGAACACCGATATTTAGCAGCAATATAAGGACAAGCTCACAGATCCATTGTCCCAGACCGAGCTATATCAACATGATGCTCGCCTTACATAAGACAATCAACAACGACCACATTCACTTGAATGAGTGTGATTGTTGGTCTAGTTTGTACAAGCTTATCCTCTTTAGCAAAGGCAAAACACTGGGCACCTCCTGTCATCCACCCTTACTTGTCTTCGCTACTTGCATTTTTGAATTTATGAAAAAAAAAAAGCAATTTAATGACAGTCCTCTGTTGTCTGCTACAATCGAATCTGAAGAAGGAAAATTTTCAGAGCCGTGAGATTAGATCCCCTGGTGATGGGTGCGCATGTGGCGCTTGCGGTTGGCTGCCTGCGTAAATGCAGCCGTACACTTGGAGCACTTGAAGGGCTTCTCCCCGCTGTGCGTCCGCATGTGGTCTTTCATGTGGGTCACGTAGTACGTGGTGTACAAGCACTGGCCGCAGACCAGCGGATCTTTCCTTGCGAAAGCTTTTTTCTTGTTCCTCTTCACCCGTACTGGGGGGCCCATGCTGGAATGCCCGAACACTTGATGGAACTTGCGTGGCCTCGTCCCTTCGGCCCGCTCCTCGTCGTCGGAATCTTCCTTCACTGCCCACCACTGGAGAAACGAGCGGCTTTTACCTCGTAAATTGCGTCCTGTTGGCACTGCAAGAAGACAGACCAGCTGCAGTAATGGGCTAGCTGGTTCATCGATCTTTGAAGACATGTTTAAAGTACGTTAAAAAGGCAACACGTGAGAAACATAGAACGCACACACAGAACAGTGCTCCATGTGCATGTATGTTCTATGTTAATGTGCTGTCTTTTTTGTACAGCTTAAAAATGTCTTCAAAATAATTGTGTTACAGCGCCGAAGTACTTGCACAGTATCCCATGAACTGTAAAGTTGCTCCTAATAAGTTTACTTCACATTTCATAGTAACCTCCCTTACTCTGTGCCTTTTGGCCTAGTAAGGTATTTTCCAATAAATAAATATTCAGGAAGCTGAACCCGGATGATGTATGCTACAGAACACTGTTTCTTGCGTAAATAAAAATGCAAATCATGGTAAAAACAGGATGATGTCGTCAGACTAAATTGGCTCTCGTTTATTTAAAAGTCAAATATTTACTCTATGAAGTTTGGTCAGAATAATAATATAAAGCACATTACAAAGATACAAGATCCAAGATATGTCTTAAAATAAGTATAACTGAATGCAGAAAGTTGATAACAATAACACCGAGGAATTGGCATAAAATAAAAAATGAAAAAAAAAATGACAACTCGAAGCATAAGAAAAACACTAACACTCACTCACATATAGTTCAAGCGAAGAAAATTACGCAGCAAAGGAAGAGATATGCACCTAAAATTAGTTTTCATGCAGTCAGCTTAGCACCATAATGCAAAGTAAATTACACTCATCAATTGGTGCTCAGTTTCTTAATCCTTCACATGTCACCAGAATCTCTTAATACATTAAAAAAGGAAACTTAAAAAAAGAATGCTTAAACATTTTTTGGAGTAATTTTTAATTGAATTGTGGCAACTGCATTTTGTGGAATATATGGGTAGTGCCAGGGCTGAGAGAGAAAGCAGTGCTGCCCAAAGATTATTCTGGAACACTGCAGCGAATTTTCACTAGATGAGAAAAATATTGCAAACCTTGAACATTTCACTGATTGCTGCTGGCAGTTTCAGGTAGCGCTGTCCATTATGAGTGAGCTAGAGCAGTTTCGCTTTCACTCGTATCTGTCAGGATGTTAATTCAAGTACATGTACCTCAAATATTTCGTCTCTATCAAAATGTGGTTGCTGTGACCAGGATACAAACTAATAAACCTTGGTACAAACTAACAAACCGTGTAACCACTAGACCACTGCGACAGGTACAGAGCAGAATAATTACCCATAACCATTATTAGGCTGGCATTTTCATTCTAGCAACCTTTAAGATAGCCTTTGAGCTGATTGCTGGCTCTTTGCTTGCATAATTTTACGTACTTCTTCCACAATCAATCTTGAAATAATTAACAGACCACCATTACAGGCATGCCATAATGTGCCTGTTGACCAAAGCGTGATGGAATGCCGGGACAAAACTTGGCTCTGTCGTCTGCCAGCAAGGTAAAGTTCGAACTAAGTGAATAAAAATAGCTCGCACTTTATGAGCATGACGAAGTAAAAAAATACTGTTTATGCCTGACGTCTTATGAACCCTCTGTAGATTAAAAATCCTGTTCAATGTGTTGAGGGATGTTTCTCAACAATGAAGAGTGCCTACAATAAATACATTTCCCACTGAAGGTATATTACCTATTCACCGCACATAAGACAGCTTACGATAGGAATGTTCAGGGAAAGGTGGAAGCTCGAATAGGAGAAAAGATTTAGAACGGAGGGAGTTGCTGGAGCTAACGTTTTGGCTAGCAGTTTTGTCTTGGTAAAGTCTGCAACTGCCAACTTTGGCCCATACATGCACACACACCCTTGTGCAAAAGTATACGGGCCACAAAAGCGAGTACCGAAATCGCTGTTACAATGTCTAGTCGCGGGCTGTCTGCTGTTGAAAGCACTGCCTCGACGAAATAGCCTTTGAGAGAATTACTGAGACGGAAGTCGTCGGAGAAATGCTCTGAACACGACAACTATTCTCTAAACGACGCAAAGATTTGGCAAATAACAAACATATAGAAACAGCCATGGTCCATATAGATTCTCTCATAAGTGTACATGTCTTGCAGCCTCTCCTCCAACCCAAACAAAAGAGCAAGGTTGGAGGAGGAGGAGATGGCACAAAGGACACACATATTCGCGCTAATGTACGCAGCTGAAACTTTGACGGGGACAAGATTGTCAAAACATTGGCTACACCAGGCATGATCTACTACATCGAAATCTCATAAAATCGAAACAGTCTTCAATTCATCGCTTTTATTTTTACATTTCGCAGCTTTGCATAATAAATAGAACCTGGCATTTCAAATGAGAACGTTCAAGTACATGGGCCCCTGACATTTCACTTTCACTTAAATGCATACACCTCAACTGTGATCAAACCCGCACCACTGAGGCAAGCAGCCGAGCACCATAAGCAGTAACTAGACCATCATAGTAGGTCTTTAAGGGCAGATGCGGGTCCAAAACCACACGTTCTTTTTTTCAAAATTACCATTTTTAAAATTTTCCCCTGTTGTGATGGGATTAGTACCTCTACTGTTCTGAAAAAAAAAAAAAAAAAAAAGAAGAAGACGAGACTTAACTAGAAATGCTTTAAAATTTCATCTAGAGAGCACAAGGTGCCTGTTAAAAGGCCCAAAGTATGCAGTCTTCAAGTACCTTGCCACTGATAATAGGCCTTCGCTTGCCATTGTCAATCGCATGAGGTGAACAGTCGAGCCTCACTCTTCAAAAAAGGACAGTTTCCCTCGCTGATACGGCGCAAGAAACAATAAAAAGAAGCACGCTTTCGCACATTTTTCGAGCTCAGCGACTGGCTTGTCACATGGTACGGACCACCATTGGCCGCTGCGCGCCTGTATGTGCTGTGGAGCCTACTTGCGGGGTCCATGTCTTGGCTAGAAGCGCAGCTGAACAATGCTTTTATCGTGTATATATCTTCGTTATGAATGAAAAAAGCCATTGCTCGCCCGTTAAAGCTGTTGTGATGGCGCGCTCTGTAAGAAAAGGCTACGAGCGGCTGGTCTGATTCGCGGCAGTTGTTCGCTTGCAAAAACCAATCCATCAAAAGTAATTCACAGCCATCAGCCAGAAAGTTCGTGATGAGTAAATGGATGACGTCAGCGCCAATCTTCCGAGGTCGAAAAGCTCACTGTGAGGAAACTTAGCGGGGACGACATTGCCATTATGTACGACGGTATGTGGCACAAACGTGGCCACAAAATGGCATTGGCACTGTTGTGTCCCACGACACGGGACTTGGTTTAGATTTTGCAGTCCTGTCGAACTTCTTCCTAGCTTGCAGTAGGCACAAGGCTCTGCCAGATGGAGTGGAAGAAGTTTGGCAAGCGTTTCATGGCCCTGCCTGTGAGCGAAATGTCTGTGAGGAGTTGGCTCGAAAATGCCGAGAAGGACAAACTCATGGTGCTGATGTATTTTAGTGGCAGTGGCCACTACAAGAAGGAGTGTTTTTTTGGTGTGCAAATTTCATCAAATTTAAAGAGATCTTTTATAAATAAAAACTCCATTTTAACTCTAAAACTTGTTTTTTTTTTTAAACACAAGTTTCGCCATTTTTTCAAAGTGCCCCTCCTTTTTCAGGCACTTCTAGTGCTTGGATCTGCATGAAATTTTGCCTATATTTTTTTCCAATGACAAATACAATTATCTAGCTTAAATTTCAATATATTATTATATAATGAAAAGTTGTATGTAAACCTTTACCAGGGTAGGTGACATATGGGCTTTTTTACGTCTATTATTTTTCACGCCTATTGCATATTTTGTATGTGCTTCCTAATTAGTTATTTATATTCTACACTTTATTTGAAACATTATGATCTATGAATGGTAAGATATTAGGGAAGTTTACGGATGAAAAAAAAGGGGGGGGGGGGGGCAAAAGGGTTAAAATTTTACTTTGTCATGTTGCAAAGCTGAAAGTATGCAACTTGCAAGAAAACTAATTATATATTTGAAATAAACATAAAAAGTTCCATAAATATCTCAAATTTCATATTCAAAAAAGTGTCTTCGAGAAGCGTCTCCCCTAATTTGGGCAACGTATACACCATAAAATTTTGTCAGATTAATTCAAGTAGAAACAAGTTACTTCAATCACTGTGCTTAAAAACTATGCTAGAGCTAGTCAATAAACTATAGAAATAAAGGTGATAGAAGAGGGCATCTATCCAATTAATTTCAGAACACTGACAGCCCATGCTCATTGGAAAAACTGTATGCTGCACCTCTTCAGTAGCCACCCACCAATACTAAATAAAGTATGCGATCCCAGTCCTGCAAGCGTTCTGCTCCAGTATCTCCAAATCAGTAACACATGCGAGATAAATTATTCAGCTTCAAGTCCCATGACGAACAAGCAAAGAGGAAGCATAAAACGTAGCAGTGGGAATCGTTGCAAAAAGCCACGCAAAGTCAACAATCGGATCCGTCGTAAGTTAGCACAAAGACCTTGAAACAGACCAGCATACGTGATTACAGTATACCGAGAGGTATATCACACGCAGTCAAACCCACTTCCAGCATTTTCAAGTGCCAAAAAGGTTTCATCGCAATAACTTATAACTGTTGCACAAGGGTCGCACAACGAAACAGAGGGTAGGAGTGTGGTAGGAGGGGTTCGCAGACCATCGGTCACTACTCACCAATTTTCCCCCCCTCATTTCAACAACATATGAGGGGCATTGAAAAAAAAAAACGAACTCTTTCTATAGCACCTTTACTATTTGTGGTACAACCTCTAAAGCATTTGCCATGTGAAGCAACTCCCCTCTACTAGCAATGCACCATTCCCAAAGTTTTTACCATTTTCGGAAGGTGCCCTAGAGTTCTGTTACGAGGAGCCCACCTATTGCCAGTGAGGGGTGGTCCGTACCAGGCGATCTCCCTCCTACTCCCTGTATATCTATATATATATATATAAAATCCTAATCCCCCCCTATGTAATGCCCTCCCGGGTCCTTAGGGTATGTAAATAAATAAATAAATATGTATATAAAAGTTTTCTATATGTCTCTCTCTCTCTCTACTGGAATGCACTTTTTAGAATGGCCCACAGGTCTCTTCTGGCATTGCCCTGGGTCTCCTCTATGGATTGGAAATAGTGGCCTTCCAATCTGATTGTATGTTCGGGATCAAAGAAATCGAAATTTCATGGCAATATCCTGCGCTATTATTCCTACTTTGTAAGCAACTTATCTAACAGTCTAACGAAGATTCCTTCGAATGACAGCATGAACTCTTGATGTGGTCATCATCTGCTGTAGCCGAAGGTCGTCCAGGCTTTTGACCGTCACCGACAGACATTTTACCGCATTCAAAACACTTGAATCACTCGTAGCACTGCGCGAGGCTCATACACTCTTTCCCAGTACGCTTGGCTAAAACTGAAATGTATCTGTGAAAGTCAAGTTTTTTTTGAAACTTTTCCCAAGTTTGTAGCAGAACTCCACACACACATACACAAATTGTTCTTCCAGCTTTCATTGTCACTTCGGTACTTTTCCGAAGAACAGCTTGTCCATGTGCTCACTTTAACAGCTGTAGCTCACAAACTAAAGGTCGGAGCGAATCGTGGCAAATGAGTTTCTTGCCCAAGCTTGCCGCTATGTGCGTCTTGACGCTGCTGCACGCTCTTTCTGGTGATTGGCACTCTATTAGAGAAATTATTTTTCTTTTTGAACACACCTCATATATACAATTGTGATTCCAGTATTACCTGTCAGAGCAGGCAGCAGAGGAACTGCAGGTTTCGCAATGCAAAAGCTGATGGCAGGCAAACACGGGAAGCAAGCGCAGAATAAAGACATGCTGGATGCTGTCATAGCCATCAATTAGACCCGACTTCATCATTCAATCCACCTGATTATTGATTGACTTATGGCCCTCCTCAAAAGACTCAGCTGATATCAGCTCCTCACTAACAAAACATTGTCTCAGAAATGGAAGTATCAAAATACTGTATGTATTACAGCAGCCTGTGAAGCAGTACATTAGCAGAATTGAAGCAGGTTTTGAGCAGTAGTTATTCATTTTGGAGCAGGAGACATGCCTTTCAGAACAGCTCTACAATGCCTAACATGAAGTACACATAGATTAAGAAAACAGTGTTGGTCATTGCACTTTACAAAGCACTATGGCATTGCATTCTCAAAGTCTTCTAGCAGGGCAAGGAAACAAAAATTTTCAAATAGTAAGAGACAGGGCAACATTACAGCACCACCTTTAGTTTAAATGCAGTTGTCAGTGATTTCTAGGCATTTTATACAATGTCGCCCATGCAGAAAGCATAACCTATTAAAAAAAACAATAATGTTTCAATAAATTTGCATACGTCAAGAAATATTCAAGCGAAATCAGCACCCATGAAACATACAGTGCAATTGCTAAAACTGTAATGCTATCTACTGTTTTAAATCCACAGCGACATTCATGTTGAACGAGTGGCAATGGACAATTTGCAATAATCTGCAAGGTGGCTTTCCTGTAAGGCTTGTTTTCCAACCAAGAACTCTTGTTCACAGTCTGCTTTTCTCGCTCATTGCGCTTTAACCTCTCCGAATTCCAGTGAAGGCACGCAAGTACAACAAAATGTCAAAGAGGGGAAAGGCAAAAACACAATGAGCGATAAAAGCAGTCTGTGAACAAACACAATGAGTGATAAAAGCAGTTTGTGAACGAGAATTCTTGGTTGCAAAACAAATCTTACAGGAAAGCCACCTTGCAGATTATTGAAAACTGTCCATTATAACCCAATACATACGAAGCTAATTTTATGGTCAATGCATCTTTGCCAGCGCCTCTCACCGCATGCAAATATATTTCAAAAGGCAATGATGTTTTCACTGCCTTTTCCCCGGGAGTCCGCGTCACCTACAATGTTATAGTCGCAAACGAACTCCATGGTCAAATTTATTTTTCGTAAGTAAATACAAAAAGTACAAGAACGCACATCTTATGTATACAGTCTAAACCTGCAATAACAAAACCCCGCGAGTATGAAATCCCCGCGGCAACAAAATATTTCCGGATCCCCGGCGAACGTTCGTAGAAGCCCATGTATTACGTATCTCGCGGCAACAAAATGTTTTTGGACAGCGATCCCGCAATAATGAATATTCTGCCACGGTGTGGGTCTTATTTTGCCCTCCCACCAAAGGTTCACTGGTTGAAAATATGCTTGTATGCATGTTATGCGCACTCAAAATTTGTAAACATCTGCTTCTCCACATCGACGAGACAGAGCTCACAAACACGTGCTTGGTTTTTTTTCCATCGAACTGCACTTCCGTTCTGCAGCCGCTCAACCAAGGCGTAATTCGGAGCGTCAAGTGCGCCTACAGGGAGAGGTTGATCCAACGTCTGCTACTCAACCTCCGTCACAAGTGTCCCACCGACGCCAACTTGTGCATGGCTTTTGAGATGGTGGCCGCCGCATGGGTTGCAACATCCCCGTCGCTGATTGAGAACTGATTCAAGCACCCGGGCTTCACCACCACCGTGCAAGCATCACGCACGGATTGCGCTTCGGCCTCACCAGACAAATATTTGGATGAAGGTGCACTTGACGGCGAGAGTGGTGGCAGTGCAGTGTCTCTATCCCTGACCAACGCCTGGGCGTAACTTCGAGCCATCGACACCCCAGATGAACTCACCGTTGATGCGTTCGTTCGCGCCGATGACAATGTAGTCGTGTACAAGGAAGTGACCGACGAGGCCTTTATCGAAAGCGTGCGCGAAGCTGACAACACCGAGAACCAAGAAAAGATGCACGCAGAGAAACCTAACCGGCGGGTTGTTTTGGATCTGCTGGACACCCTTCGCTCCTTCTTCGGTGAACATGACGACGACGTAGCAATGGACCACTTTTTCCAGTGCGAAGGGAGAGCTTTGAAGTTGTTGCATGGCAAGGGTTGGCAAAGTAAGTTGACCGACTTCTGGCAATAAATTTTTGCTCTGCTGGCCGTATCACTGTTTTTATGTCTCATACTCGTGGCAACGAAATTCTCTTTTTCGGTTTCCCTGGCGACTTTGTTATTGCAGGTTTCGACTGTACATGGATAAGGCACGTGCATCTCGATCATTCGAACTTACCATTGCTGGTTTGCAAGTGGCCGATATATCTTATTGATGGCAGAAACAATAAGGCCTTGACATGCCTCAGAAAACTGGCGGGAGTTGATACACAAACTGGATAGTTTTTTATGCCACTGACAGAGCTACATTGTTTCCAAACTGCGCCATGAAAATGGTGCCACTTAAAAGACGTTAAGAAGAGAACACAGTGCAGCACTATTGCAATTGAAAATTAAATTTCTTTGTTTCATTAGCATAAGCATGAAGCACTTTGTTGCGGAAGACTGTCATAATTTTCATCAAGCTTGCGCAAATATTCGAATGCGTTGAATATCTGAATGAATATTACTGTACTCGAAGTCATTTCAATTCAAATTTAAATTGTAGAATACTTCGAAGATTTAAATGAACGAATAGATGTTAGTCCGTATGTAGTCCCCGGTAAAGGTGGTTTCACTGTGGTAAAGGGGTGATAAGCTGTGAAAGTACCTATTCAAATGTATATTAGTCCACAGGTAACCTTATGTAAACGTAGTCATATTTGAAGTTCTTGAGCAAGTGCACGTGAACAAAGATGAGAAACACAAACAAGCACAATCTAACAATACTGGTTTATTCTTTTTTAATATGCTCACTTGAAAAAACCCTCACACTTCCACAATCTGGTCAAAAAGCTTGTGAGCAGCTCACATGGCACAATTTGTGATCACATGCTCACGTGGGTTCATGTTTTTTTTTTTCTACATTGTGCAGATTTGAGGGTTTTTAAGTGAACGTTTTCAAAAAAATAATTTGGTGTTTCTCATCTTTGTCCTCATGTGTTAGTGCAAAAACTTCAATATGAATATGTTCCAACTAGGCCAAATCGCAGTTTTTCTGCAAATATAGTTTCACTACAGCGAAGGGGTACCAAATGAGAAACTTCTCGCCAGAAAAAATACACCCTGCCACAAAGCCCGGCTTCAAGGTTAAATGAACATCTTACTATCCTACCGGTTCATCATATTCCAAGTTTAAAAGCTTGTTAACCTTAAAATACGAAATGTTTTACAAGCTGTCTCTTGCATTTTAACGGAAGTAAAATCCTGTCACTATTCACAGTTGTTTCGACTTCTTTTGAATCAAAAGATTTCTTTAGAGGGGGGGATAGGGGGCAACACCCTTTATATGGTCATTTCCCCCCCCGTGTGCCATGGCAGCAAAAACTTTTGAAAAGAGGGGGGGGGGGGGGGGGCACAAGCTCGGTGAGCACTCCATGGCTACACCACTGCTTTTGTGCATGCCTTGTTTCCATTTTTAAAAAATATTGCACAGGTTAGTTGGGTCATGACAAATATGTTATTTCCTTATAACATATGGTATATACATTTCGAATCTAAATTATTCTACCAAAATCGCTATTCACCCCGAAGCTCAACTTCACTATTTACACAAGCTTAATTTTCATCACGTAGGGTATTTCATGTCCAACCTAAATTTAACAACACCCGTATCTTCTTCAGCCCCAGTGACCCCATTTGGGGCCATTGCTTCAATAAGTGCAGCTAATTTTGATGCAAATATTTTTCTGAAACTTCAAATTGAATTTCTCACATGGAAAGCATTACTTTAAGCTCGAGATAGCACTCCATGTCAGTCATATTTGTGACATGTGACACACGGCAAGTTTAAAAATGGCCTTTCACAGCAAACGTCCACTTTCTTGTCTACATAACAAAGTAATTAGATTTTCATGGGGTTTCTGGTCATGAATTTTAATGCAGAATTAGTATTCTGAATTTCAGTTAACAGCTGTTTAAATTAGTTACTTAACTGAAATAAAAATTTGTTCTATTTTCTTGCGTGCTTAAGAGCAAAATAAAGTTTGAAACAAATCAATCTCGAATCCTTTTTGAGACTAAAGCATGACGTGAAAGGGTGTGCTTCTTGGCAGTGTCTGCTTCTATTTTGAATTTGCAAGGTAAAACACTTTAGCTCGCTTCATAAATTTTCGTGGTTATTTCTGCCTTCACACCAACAAAAAGATGAATGCATAGTGACATAGGTCATAGCGGACAATATATGCTCCAAGACACCTTCAAAATTTTCAGCATGTCGGCACAGAATGGTACCGAAATGCATCATTTTACTTTCTGCAACATCTTTGAACGTCATCTACAGCACACTTGCAGAGCACCTCTTTACATGAAAAGCATGACTGCACCATTTATTACGAGATAATGTGCCCTAGTGAGCTCAACACTACAAGACAAAAAGCATGCAATCCACTGACCTCCAAGCGCATGCTTTCTCGACTGATCGGCGCGCTCCGAGTACCTTGCAAAAAGACAGTGGGAACCACGATTACTGGCTCGGCCAACACACAAACGACAAAAATTTCAAGGCATTCGAATATTTCGGCTTCTGCACTACAGTGGAAGAGAAGATTAAGCCCACCACTGCCAGTGACTCAAAGACAATTTATTGCAACAAACCTCTAAATTCAACAATGAGCGCTATGATGGCTATAGACTCATTTGTAACAAAAGCTGATGGAAAAATATTCAATGAAAACTAACACTATGCACACTGCAAAAAGCTATTTACCATAACGATCAAATAAACTTTAAAAATTAATACACTGTCTTAAAAAGGAATGCTGAAGACTGTCTGCCTGGTTGACAACCTGGAATGCTACTCCAGGATTTGTATGAAACGAATAACAGCACGCTGAATGCAAGATCTCTATACAACTTGATACAATACAAATAAAATCCAATTTGCATTATCGCCACAATCGTGACTACACCCACTGCAAAGCAGTCTCTCCCACGTTTCTCCAATGAAGTCGCACCCGCGCTAGCTTAGGCTGTCTTGATCATCTGCCTGCTCAGCTTTTTTTGCACCCTTTACTCCACTTGCATTCTAATGGAATCCAGTCCGTTACCAATAAAGACTATAGGTTACCTAGCTTTCCTAATCAAATGCTCTACTTATGCCTATTTCTTTTTCATGATTGCAACAAAGTCGTTAACACCAAAGATGAGCGAGCATTCGAACTCTGACTTTTCAAACGAATCTTGCAGTATTTAAATGCACTTAGACACTAATTCCGATTCAAAAGTTTTAAAAGTATTCCAAACGAACAAAGATATGCAAATTTTACAAATAAACCTTTGTAAAGATGGTTTCACTGTTGTGTGTGGGTGCCATGCTGTGAAACCACTAATCCAAAAAAAAATTAGTATTGCTGTGAGGCAACACTTAGAGGTTTATTTACATACCACAGTCACCTCACACCCATATAACACACACGCTTTCATAAGTGTGAGTCATATGAGCTTATATGAATTAAGTATAATATTATTCAAAGTGAAATTTAGCATACTACATATAACTAGCTCCCTATTGCTATACACATTTAGCTAAAGCTCAAAGTTGCTTCTGCTTCATTCCGAACAACAAAAAAAGAAAAAGTGACATTCACACATGTCCAGCCTCAGGTCTCAAAACTTATTTGAGTCAACACAAAAATATATATTTTTTTAAATACGTTACAATGAAATGAATGAAGACTGAGCCAAATGAAAAGGTTCAAAAGTTTTAAACCTCCTTATTTTGATGTACATTCATTATTACTTTTTTTAATCTTCCCGATCAAATGTTTCATAATCAAACCATACACTTCTAAGAACTACTCAACAGAAAATTATTTGACCTAAACTATGTTAGCTGTGGACCTCAACGTTAGTATTTGCCCATCCCTAACTAACATGCAACGATTCCTCAACCATGACATTCAAAATGTTTAGTGCAGGAAGTGCAAGGTAGGGACAGGGGCAGAACAAAAAGCATGAAAATCTGTCTCGAGCTGAGCAGGGTTCCAGGATTTATTTTTGTTGCACGACATGTGCCCAATTTCGCCACCAACCGAGAATTTTTTTTGTTTGAAAAGGGTTAAACCTTTCATGTGTCTGCTACACAATTACTAACCAATTACAAGCATGTCTACAGCTAAACAAAACGCTCCCATCGGTAATCCTTGAAGCCGCCGAGTGAGGCTCTCTGTCATTTCAAAGAACTTCAAGAGACAAACCTCGCTTTCCGAACAGAGGCACGCGCTAGGGCCAGCTTCCGAGGATTCCGGGGCTCGTGGGTGCGCAAGTGGCGCTGAAGGTGGGCCCTCTGCGTGAACGAGTTCGGGCACTTGGTGCACTTGAAGGGCTTCTCTCCGCTGTGCACCCGCATGTGGTCTTTGTAGTGGGTCGAGTAGCGCGTCGCGTACGGGCAGAGGTTGCAGCGCAGCGGCTCCTTGCGCATCCCATTTTTGAGTATGACGCCGCCGCTCTCATCAAAGCCTTGGATAATAAATTGCTTGTTGGGCGATGACACCTCGAACTCTTCTACATCTACTTCTTCATCCTCATCTTCATCAGAAGTGTCCAACGTTATTGAATCTGCGGGAGACAAATAAATGCCACTGCTTTTTCAAGGAAACCATGCGAGATTCTGAAATGCCTACGACACATAAATCCCTGCACATTAAAGAATTGAATAGACAGTTCCCGTTCCTTTTGTCAAGTGCAATGAAAACTATCATTCACGATCACCAGCGGTTACGTGGAAAGTGTGATGCTAAATTTACACTTCTTTGCTCTAGCAAATGCTTCCCTGTCAATACTTCCAGCTTTAATTATGTTTTACGGTACGGTTTCACCCTTCAACACCATTATACATGCAGGGATCAGTTGTCTATCTTTTTATTACTGGACTAGCACGTCAAACAAGCGCACAGCTGCTTATTCAATGTGAAGTTTCGATAGACACAGTCATCGGGATGCAGAAGAAAAAAAGAGCACAGAAAATCGCAGCACTTGAACAGAGCGAAAATGCAACAATGGTATATTAAAGTCAGTGCACAAAACCATTTCCACAGGCAAAACTCTTCCTTCACTGGCGACTTCTTTCACAAAGGCATGCTTTCTAATAAAACTGCCCCACCACACACACATTCCTTTCTTCTCTTAAAAATTTTCACATTAGTTAAAACATTTTCTCAAACATGAGTCTACCTGTCGCCAGTTTTACGAGTGTTTAGCTCTGGGCTGAGCAACACGAAATTTCTTATTTGCAATGACAATAATGATGAATTTCAGCAAACCCCAACAGAAAAGCAGCATGCTCACATAATTAAATATTTAAGCAAACATTAGTGAGAAAAGTCCATGGCAAAGCACGAATTTTCAGTCTTTGTCACTTCACAAAATCCATCTAAAATCTTGCTGAAACAACATTATGAGATGAGCCATAATGGAGGACTCCAGACAGATTTACCCCATCAAAGTTTACAATATTTCACAAATTAATTACTATGATTTTCTTGAATCCAGCAGCCACCAAAATGTGACCACTGTCACTGGGAGTATGCTCTCCAGCTTAGCGGCGAGATCTAACTTGTCAAGCAACCGTAACGAATTCTTAAACTAATGAGCCACGAAATTGCCACAAGAAATTGATTCAAGAAAATAAGTCAACTCCTACAAATCTTCCACAATCGTGTCAGCTAATTCTCTGCCTTTACTACAATGTAGCTGAACACTCCTCTTTTCTGGCTTTTCGGTGCACGGCCCACGTGCTCTACAAAATATCCGGCTCTTAATCCCTGCAAGCATCAGCACAACACACTGCAGACACCCCAGATCACCAATTGAACCAATGCACAAAAACAGTTATCAATGCTGCAGCATGGCAAGGAAGGTCAGTTAACGAGCCTTGTAAATGAATCGAGCAGCAACAAGTCACAGTAAAAAACAGATGCCCGACGTCCCTCGTGTGTTGTCTGCCACCTCTGTACACCATAGACCCATCCTGTTTTCGTTAATAATTTTGCTTTTTTGGGGACAATGAGCTCCATCCTGTAAAATATGCTATTTCCATTTACCTTATTCGAATTAAATAGAGCTCAAAGTAAAAAAAAAATGGCTAGTGCAAAAAGCTCAAATGCAGACAAAATTCTGAAAGCACTGCATTGAAACTTCTATTAGCATTGTGTCAGTAAACTCTCTCATACTTCATTTCCTCAAGTGGGGTGAACATTAACTCAATTTTGGGTTCTTTGGCCGTTTCAGATATCGATACTGGTGCATTTCTTGAAAGCAGCAAGAGTTAAGGTAAAGAAATTTAATTCAGTGCAAGACAATATACTGTTTGGTTATTATGACATTTAACAACATTAACTCTATGTAGATAAATTCACGGGGTTGAAAATCGTGCTTGGCGACAAAGCTGCAACAAGTGACCTTAAGAATATTGTACTATGCACAACTATTCACAAAGGAATAAAAAAAAAAGAAGAAATGCACTCCACCCGTACAAGCTAAGATTTCTTGCTGCACTCGGAACCAAAAACAAGAAGCCAGTTGTGAGCAGTACCAAAAAAGAACACAAGAAAACTATGCATACTTAAATAAAATGATGCATAGTTGCTATGGTGACAAAAACTGCACAAACAAAAAATCAAGTTATCGACGCACACAAGCGAAGCATCTGCTACCGCACTCAAAGTCGTACTCATTACAATGAACGGCCAACACACTCGGCAGGGTAACCTACATTAATATGACAACTACAAGTGTTGCTGCTGATTTCAGCTAGAGCAACGCAATCAATCGACTTGCCAATTATTCAGTTTCACATCCTTTTGTGTCTTGTCATACCAAAAAAAAAAAAAAGTTTAGCACTCTTATTTACTACATGTACGCCTTTTTAGTCCTGTGTGAAGAAAGCTTCAAATCATTGGTATGTTGTAGACAGAACTTTCAACAATGCCCTCCTTTCCCTCACATCGGCCCAGAACACTAACGGCACGTGCTCGTATGGCTGCGTATGTGGCGCCGACAGTTTGCAGCCTGCGTGAACGCGGCAGGGCACTTGGTGCACCTAAAGGGCTTCTCGCCGCTATGCGTTCGAATGTGGTCTCTCATGTGGGTCTTGTGGTGAGTGGTGTACGGGCAGAGGTTGCAGACAAACAAGCTCTTCGGCGTCTTCTTCTCCCAAGGGGTAGGACCGCCTTCCACGGAAGCACTTCCAAAGACCTGTTGAAACTTGCGGGGTCTGTTCCCGTCGGCCTCCATTGCCCCTTCGTGACTTTCCCTAGCAGCCCACAACCCTAGAAACGATCTGCTCTTGGGCCGAATGCCATGTCCCGATTCAACTGCAGAAAGAAAAAAAATGTCCGTGCTATATTGAAAGAACCAAACTTTCAGGCAGAGTAAGTATGGCCATCCAAATCTTGTATGCCCAGGAAGCGACATTTCTCCGCCACACGACAGAGACAAGTTGCAAAAAGGGGGAGAGTATGCTCATGCCCTCGAAGTGCTACCAGCTGGACCCATTGTCAGCTAGGCCGCTTTTTCTATAGGATGTCAACCATATTAGCACACACAAGAAAAACAGGCCACGTAAGCAGGCAAATCTTCCAAAGTTAACCAAGCAGTAAACTATCAAGGAAATAAAACTTTAGCAACATGCCACATGCCCCCAACCCATGAGAGAAGCATGATGTGGTTTATCTGGAGTGCACTAATAATAAATGATGTTTGTAAGTGGCAACAACCTAGTAGACAATGGGCTCAGCTGCGTCTGCTTACCCTTTCCCTTTCGCCACTTGGCTCAGTTACACGGCGCTGACACACAGAAAAGTCGCCACTCGCGCATGCCAGTTAAAAATTTGGCCAACTGTTTGTTGCTCAAAGTCACTGTGGTTGTTCTAACATCGAATAAAAGAAGGCTGTGTACTACTAGAGCTGCGTCCTACAAAAACATGCCTGCAATGTCAGCAACAAACGCGCTGCTTGTCCCTCTCCGCTTTACTGCGCATTCTTTTCTCCTATTGAGTATTGCATCTATCTTCGACAGCTGCAAGACATGATGGCTAGCACTCTCCCACAATGCTTGGCCAAAACGTGGCAAAGCATATTTTCTGCAGGAAAGAGCGACACCGCAGGCATGCCATCAAAGGAGGCATGGCTTGAAAAAAATATTTTCTTCACTTGCAAAACTGCATACGATACGGCTCCCATGCTTGCTCAATTTAACAAGAAATGAATTTAACTCATAAACTCGTTATTTCTCATAATTGCTCATCGAAAAAGACTACAAGCTATAATTACTCATAATTAGTCATGTAAAAGGCTAAGCTATAAAACCTGTACAAAAAACATGCCAAGAACACTTAGCAAACTAAAACAAATTATGTCCCAGCACTGTTAAAAAGAGAAAAAAAGACTACACTAATCAAATGATGAGCTTACAATCAACATGTGATACATATACAAATAGTATCAGGAGGCATTTTGCACAGCAAAGGAAGCGCTTTGATACAGCAATGGAAAGTGGTAGTATCTTATAAAAAAAAAAGCAAAATAACATGATTAAATCAAACTGCTTGAACTAAGAACTCGAGCAACATGCAAATGTTTCAACTAACATTTTGCGCATTATGGATAATAATTACCCAAGTAGGCAGGTGTTTTGCATTTTCACTGGGAAGCTGCCATATTAAATTATACTGCAACTGAGCCCAAGGCACAACTAAGGCAGCTTTAAGTAGACAGCAAAGAACATAGCAAGGTGCTTTGTTGCCAAGCAAGTAGATGCCACAGGCAGTGGACTGGGGCAAAGTCAAGTGAATTCGGTTAATAAAACCAGCAATAGTATCCTGAAGACTCTTAGTAGTGACATTCTATTGATATGTCTGTATTGTCAGGGTAGCAATTGATTAAACAGTGCCGGTCAATCAGACAAGGGGTGCAGGATAGGAGTGTTGCATAAGACAGCAGAGCAATACATGCCTAGAAAAGGGACAAATTTACACCTATCAAGTCATGTCATCAATAAAAATGTAGCAAAAAATCTTTCTAACTGGTTGTTGCTGAAGCCAGCATTCCAACAAGTGAACTTTCCTTCAAGGTAGGGAACAGTCACAGCCTTTAAAAGATAAGTGCTTGTCAAAGCGTTTTCTCCAGCGACAACCTGCGTTCCTAACATTTTTCATCACTTCCAAATTCCAGCTTACCTGAAAAATTTTAAAATAATTGCATAGGTAATATATGGCACCACTGTTAAATCTGTATCCAAAATTGAATGTTTGGCACTGAACCACTTCTAAGTATGTTTGTGTAATGTGCATATTGAAAAGAGATCAAAGCTGCCGCTGCCAACTTAGGCACTGCTTTACATTCTGCTTGCTAGAACGAAAGCGAACACGGTCACTGCTGTTGATATGTGGGGCTTTAACGTCCCAAAACCACCAAATGATTACGAGAGACTCCATAGTGGAGGACTACGGAAATTTTGACCACCTGGGGTTCTTTAACATGCACCCAAATCTGAGCAAAGGGGCCTACAACATTTCCGCCTCCATCAAAAATGCAGCCGCCGCAGCCGGGATTCGATCCCGCGACCTGCAGGTCAGCAGCCAAGTGCCTCGCCCAATAGACTACAGCGGCGGGCCGTGGTTGGTCACTGTTGTTAAAGATGAAAGTTAGCATAGAAATGTGGACTAAGTCTGCAGAAATGGTTCACAGGAACAAGGTAAACCACGATTTTATGCAACAATTTTATGTGACAGAAGGGGCATAGGCTCCTGGCTACTGGAGGTTCAGACTCCTTTTAACAGACCAGCACTTTCCACAAGGATTGGGTACTTTCACATCCGCTCAAAGTGAGGGAGCAAGGAATATTAAAGGTGTTTATTCTAGTGTTCTCTAGCAGGGAAGATTATTGTACGTCTGAAAATGTGTAGCCACAACATGAACACAATAATGGCTGTGTACTATTATAAGTAGCAGTCTTTAACTTTCTTCACAAACAGAGTGGCAACCCAGCGTTTGCTGGTAACCTTTCTGCGTGTCTTATCTCAATCTGCAGTAATGCAATGGCGCCTACTTGGCCAGCTATCAGCCCTTTTCATGAACTCGCTCTCCTACTGGAGACACAGACTAATAACACATCCGCGAGGCCTCCTTCAATGGGGTGGTCAATCAAGACGTCCCAGCAGCTCATCCTCGTCGTGGGTGCAGCTGAGCACCTCGTGCACTTAAAGGGTTGTTCCCCACTGCGAGTTTGCATGAGGTCCATGAAATCAAACGAAGCGCACGTTGCAGTAGGGCAGGAATGGCATGCGAGTGGTCCCTCGGCATTCCAGCTATGCATGTCTTTGGGCCACTCCCTCCGAAGCCTCCCTGAGGCAAGACTTCGCCCAGCCTCCTCGGGAAGGTGTGCTCAGCTGCGACTTGACCAGTGAAGCATCTATGCTGAAAGCAGCTGAATCTTGCTTCACCTGCAGACCCAAATATAAGTACTACAGTGAAGAAACGTTCAGCCAATCACCAAGATAAGTGCAACAGTTCCCACAAATATGCTTGCATGCTCACATCTTATAATATCCTTGCAAATTGAATACACACCTTCGTAACAGGTGTGTGAAACAATTGATGCACGAAAAGAAGACGCCTAGACACAGCCAACTCAAGCTGTGTATAGGTGTCCTCCTATACACCCAGGCGTTCGTGCTTCTCAAGCATACACAATACAGCCCAACCCCTCCATAGACTCCTTCCATCAGAACTCAGGTACAAGGCCACGACAAAAACAGAGGCAAGTGAAGGAAGCTTACAAATGGTTTTGTTTACAATTTTTTTTAACGCCAAGAGCTGCTTCACCAGCAGAGAAAACATCTCTCGTAGCATTTTTATTCCATTTTGTCATGCTGCACATTGAATATTATTAATTTTGAAAGCAAAGAGCAATATCACTAACGATAAACGTCTCTCAATGCCAACCACTCTAGCACTTACCCTTCAAAATCTGAATTAAAAGCATTTTACGTTTCACTTTACCATGCACCAAGCTCGAGGACTTGCACGTAAATTAAATCATTAACAAGTGGAATCGCTTAATAAAGATTTATGAATCAACCTAGAAAACTCTTGCCTCCTTATTTAAAGAAATGTGCTTTGAACAGATATAGATTTAAACATCAAGGTGGCAGTTTTCTTCCCTCATGGCTTAGCACACTTTTAATGACAGTGAGCCCTTTCCAAAAGGTTATTAAAAATTTTCTTACTTTCCCAACGACTGTGCATTGTCAGATGTTAGTGAAATGACAGCTGCCACAGTTATGCAAAGTTATGCAAGCGGATTTTATATTAGAAAACAGGGGGCCTCGTTCAACACGTACTTTAAGAGATCCTGAACTGATGTGTAGGAGGCATGACTTTACACTACATAACATCCGTGATTATAAAAACCCACTGGACATACAGTCTGTTCGATATATTTAAAATATATTACTTCTGAATGATTGCTTGCAGATTATTTTTAGTGCTTTCTACAATATCGGGATGTTATTTTTGTATAACATTTGGGAAGAAAAATAGCATGAAACCAATGATCACGGGGCAGAAGAAAGCTGCTTAGTACAACTAAAACAGGAGTATTCTAACCTTGCAGAAAAAAAAATAACCCCAAGCAAATCTTTTTTGAAACAGAAAAAACAAATGCCTCTCCATGCTTTCGCATTATATTAACCATAGCTTGTAAGCATTGATGCCAGGCTCAAGCTAAAAAGGATAACCGCAGCACATTTTATCATGCAAGGGTACTGGCATTTTTCAATACTGACAGTCCATGTAGCAGCTAGGGCAATACAAGCGATTTAAAATCATTAGTTATTAAAAAAAAGTAATGTTTGAAATAGAAATGAATAGCTGCTTCATGCAATGCCTAATCGATGTTCTATCATTACCCTCACTAGTATAAATATAGAACGTTATTAGTTATTTGAGCCGTGCCAACCTTTAGGAACAAGATTGATACAATTATGAGACTATTCGGACATGCAAAAATAGCAATTTGTCTTTCATCCACTACCACAAGAAGTGCGGTAGGATAATCACGAACACAGGGTAGCGTGCATTCAAAGACATGATTCTGAGATCGGCTGCCAATGCTTAAAATTGATTCTAAAGAGCTGTATCGATTGCAGTCCTACCATTTGGTAAATATCAGAGTATTGAATAGAACATCTGTCGAAAGTTTTATCGTAAACAGTGAACGTCAAGAAACAGGCAGTTTCATTTTACGCCAATCAATTAACAAAAAAAAGACTCGTCGTTGCCACTCGAGGCAACTATGTGTCTATGTTAACTATAAAGCTGCATAGCACTTTGCAACATTGAGAACACTACTTGTTCTTGTTAATTCCCGGTACACTCAAGGCATGTACCGCACTGAAAAAATTCTGACAAGGATGTCGTCAGTGCGTGTCGGTGGGGACACGGTGCTGATGAGCCTGAATTCTGCTTGGAGGCAGCCCAGCACGAATCGCACTTGAGACAGGTTTCTCTTCGCCACAAGGTCTTGCACGTGCAACGCCAAGACCTTGCAATGCCAAGACCTTTGGCAAGTTTTGCATTTGTGCGTGCTTTTGGTTTCGCATGTAGTGATAATGTTGCTTTAGAGTGGGCCAATCTTGTCTGCCTTCGATGTGCCTTTAGTGTGAGGCATTGTTCACCACAGATGGAGAAAACGATCCCTACTTCACTGCTGCATGCCTGCAAGCCAAGAAGAATTAAAGAAAGAGACAGTATCATTTTGAGGGGACCAGAATTCAGTAATTGACACACTAATGACAAGTCACCACTCCATGTTCAAAGGCAACACAAGCAGAATGATATGCACAAGAGGCTGCTCGCACACAGATAAGTTTTATGCTGTCAAAAAGCTTCACGCAAGACCATCAAGAGCTTGTAATCATGTTTCATCATCACAGCGTCAGGTGAACGCATCACACGAGTCCTCACTCAGTCTCCCAACAATTTCGCATCCACTATCACAGACTGTGGCACGTTTAAAGGTGTGCAAAATACTTCATGCAACAGGCAAAAGCAAGAAAGCTAATAAAGCTTATGCAGGGGTAGAAGCAGGCTTCAGTCTCTTGGAGCAGCTCAAAGAGTACAATAATGCAGTTTGGGAGCTGCTTTGGAAGAGTAAAAGGAGAGTTCTGAAGCAGTTTTTCGAGCAATGCAAATTACAGGGGTAAAATATCATAGGTAAGATAAATTTTAGTTTGCGGCTGTCATATGGACAAAGACAACGAAGTAAGAGGAGAAGCATGCGGGAAAGGCACATGTGCGTGCATAGAGCAGCACACGAACTAGATGTGTGTGACACAATGCCATGAAAGAAGGCCGCATTGGCAGCTACACTCTGTCGACAGGAGCACCGAGCGTTCGGTTCCAGAGGCCACAACGCTTGCACACCACGACTCGACCAGTGACCTGGGCAATGCTTGGGTGACGCTCCTTGGAGGGACTGCAGCCCCTTGCAGCAGTTTCAGATGCATCCACAGCATACTTGCTTCAAACGTCAGCCAGCAGCAATCCCTGGAACACCACGTCATCACATCAAGCAGAGGCCAGCATCATAATAGGCCGAATCGACGAGGGCATATTGCCACGTCACCAACGGTGAATAGTAAAAGCTTACGCCAGCGCGGCTGTCAATTATGCGTCAGAGCGACGATTGAATAGGATAGTTGGCTACATCGGCCGTGGGCCCAACACAACTGACGGTTGAACATACAACGATCAAAGAATTCAAGTAAGAGGGTTCGATTTGGGTCGGGCTACAGCCAGAGTGCGAGGACTGAAGCGGCCAGGCTAAAGTTATGACTATAGCTGGATATATTAAGAACCGATTACTTTAATGTCAATTTACTTTTGGGGATCCTGTTAGCAGTGTTTGTAGTTTTTCCACTGTTGTTTATTTACTGAGCAGTTCAGTTTTTCCTTGGTTGTTATTTGCTGGGCTGCCCAAAGTCTCACTCCATCGGCAATAGCAAGTGCCTCCGAGATCCATGACAAAACAATTGGAGAGCCTGCCAGGGCCGGGAACTGTCAGGAGCAGAAGATTCGAGGATCATTTTCTTTTCCTGCCCTAAACACTTATACTCGTGGGGTGTGTAGATGGTTGGAAATGTTAGTTTGCAGTAGCAAAGGAGGTTGGAATGACGAAAATGTGCAATAAGAGCACATTAAAGAAAAGAAACTCAAGTTTCAAAGCAAGGAAGTGCTTGGATTAAAGCTGAGCTTGGAGCAACTAAACAATGTTCCGCAAGATGACCAGAGTGTCATATCAGCATCCTCTACCTGCATATGTCTGAGGAAGTTGATGGTTCTGTTCAATGAAAGAAGTGACGACTTGGATGCCTATTTACATAAACTTTGAGCGGATTACAAGGGGTCAAGGTTGGGAAAGAGGGGAGTGGACAACAGCACTGACCCTTTGTTTGGTAGGACAAGTACAAATGTGTTGAGCTGAATGCCTGCCAATGACTCCATAGACTATGATAAGGCAAAAAAGACACCACTTGCAAAAATTTATGCTGAAGGTCGAAGGTTTCCAGGAGCGATTTCGCGGCTGCAAGCCAGAGAATACAGAAACAGCAAAGCAGCTTGTGTGTCGCTTGTCAAATTATTTTGAAAGATGGATGGAGATGGCGAAGGTAGGAAGAATATATGAAGGCGTACGTGACTGCATGGTCATGGAAAAACTCTGCTGCAGTAACAGCCTAAAAAAAAGGTAACCACACTTTATGGTGTAGCAGAGCATGCCGATCAGTACTTGGAGACCTAGCAAAGGCAAATGATGGCGGTGACAAAAGAAACTGAATGAGACAGAGTAGATCTCAGGGGCTGTCAAACACGTGACAGCGACCACTCAGGTGTTTTTTGTGTAACAACATTCTACACTGACTTATGAACTTTTGAGCTGGAGGAGATGGACCGTTGCATGCACAAGTAGTGTGCCAGCTGCGTAACAGAATGGGACACTGTGCAAATGAATGTAGGTCAGCAACTACATACGAAGTAATGAGTATAGTAGACTCCCAGGGAGGTTCGATTATAGAATTTGGGATTACAAAGTAGCCTGTATAGTAGACTCGCACAGTGATAGCATGAAAGGGCCACAGGTGCAGAAAAAGAGAGTCAGAAAATAATGAAATTCAATTTTACTCACAAAAAAATATTTACCAGTGGTAGACAGAGAAGTGCACGAACAAAAGGTAAATGTTTTGAAAGATACAGGTACCAATACACTCAAACCTTGTTGTAAGACACACGGATATAACGAACATGGGTTATAACAAAGTGAATGAGAAATGGTCTTCCAATAGGTAACAGTGTTAGGAATAAGCTTTATGAATGATTTCCAGATATAGCGAACTTATTTTCTTGCAAGATGCAACTTTGCTATAATGAGGTTTGAGTGTACTGTTTCTGTGAAAAGGAGCTTAGTGGACTGTATAAAATTTAGCAGGAGAGTATGCAACAGTCATTTTGGTGGATAGTATGGTGAGAAGGCTTCCACAAGCTCGGATTAAAGTTTCAAGTCTATATTATACAGGTTGAGTGACAGCGCAGTGTTTGGAGAAGTCCGTGCACGATCTGATATTGGCAGTTGTGTCGGGAATGAGGAAAGTAGATGAGCCTGATATGAACCTGAGAGAGGAACAAGGATGCAGCAGGGGATCAGAATGCACGTAGTGGTAGAGTAGCAAAACAAAGAGAGTCGTAAAAAGAAGCTATGCCGCAAAAGTTTATGAGAAGTGCAGCCACAAGTAGCTTGCAGTGGCATAGGACAGTAATGATGAGAGTGGCAATAAAAGGAGCAGAGGTCATGATACCAAAGGTGGCAACCAAGAAGAATACAGACATAAGCCGTATGGAGTTCAGGGAAAAGCAGAAAGAGAATGAAACAGCAAAAAAAGTTTTTTTTTGGCAATGAAAAAAGACTGCTCCAAAAGGCAGAAGATGAATAACAATTATCTGGCTACAAATAGAGAGGCACATGAAACCAGCGTTAACTGCAGCAAGGTGTGGGAGCGGGGTAGTTTGCATTCCGTGTTTTTACAGTTGAAGCACAATAAACGTAGACAACTGGGTATCCTAGCCACTTGTTGGCATCCACATCAGAAACAACTGCGGAAAGGCTTCGAAGTCAGAGCCACGCGCCCAGATTTTCAGGCAGCCCTGCGTATGAATGTGGCTGCGATCACCAGTGATGTCCCGCACTACATTGAAGAATTCCTATTCAGAGACATGAAAATTCCCTATTACCGAGAATTTTTCCCCTTGCAAACGATGATATTCCCACCATATTTCCCTGCTCAACAGTACTAATTTCTTCTGAACGAATCTACGCACACACATAGTATATTACACGTATTTGACGTACTGGGCACTTTTGAAATCATGGCTGGCCCTTCCACTGCCGCACGACACAAGCATGACCTTACTAATTCATATACTTTTTGTACACTGCACATTGTGGGCCTTCAAGTCGAACAGCAACAGTGAACTAGAAATAGATTCACGTAAATATCAAATAAATCGCGAGGGCTGCAGGATGAAGGCACACTGTGACCACTAATTATCGGTCGTCGTAGGAGAATTTTACCATTTCTGAAATTCCCACCAATATCACGGAGATTCCCCTTTTGCCTTTGGCTCAAAATGAGGTGAAAAATTCTCAAAAAAAGGAAAATTCCCAGTGCGAAACATCACTGGCGTTCCCATACTTGCATATAATTTTACACAATGTAAAGAAGATGGATCAGACGGCCGGGGTTTCGGTGGTGCTTTCTGCTCCCGATAAGTTGTCACAGTTACGTGCAAGGTCTAGTCCTGTAAGAAGGCTTTCTAACAAGTAGTAAAATTGAAGCACCGAAACGAATCCGTTGATGGTGTGATGAGTGTAGTATATAACGTATCTTTCACCTGTGGTCAAAGTTACATCAAACAGGCAGATGCCTCAATGTGCGATTACTTGAACACAACCAGAAAGTAAAAAAGGGCTCCAATGGTTTCCTGGCCATTCTTGCGCAGAATGCAAATGCATGCCGGTATTTGATAAAACAAGTGCGTTGGGTACTCCCCTAACGATTGTATTAGGCTTATCATTGAGGTAGCGGCAATAGAAAATCGAAGCTGCATCGGCAAGCCATCCATCGCACGTATTGATGTTTATAGTGCAATGAATAGAGTAATAGGGACAATGGACTTTTATAACAATCTTGTGAAGTGACCTGTGAAGGACCAATGAATGTTTGTGGCAAGTATGTGGTGAGGTAGTAAGTAAAAAGGCATGCGAATTGACAAGATATTGCAATGGTTCAAAATGCACAGGATTTACACAAAAAGAAAAGGTTTTTTTTTTCCAAGAAAAACAAAAGAGGAAGGGAAGGGGGCTATGTGAAGAGTAACTCCCATAATCAGAAATGCTGCTTGACTTGTATGCGACTTGCCGCCGCCTTCAAGGCGGCACAAACGGGTTTCAAACGCGCTGCATTGAAGGTGGTGGCAAGTCAAGTTCAAGTCGAGCGTTTCTGAAAACGCTGGCGTTTATTGAGTTCGCGTATATGAAGATGACGAAGTAGGGAGAGAAGCACGCGGATGAGGCACAGGGGCATGCGTGGAGCAGCACACGCCTCGACACGCGTGACAAGAGCCGTAAACATGGGCGGCAATTGGATGATGAGCTGGCGCCAATGCTCGCGTGGTTGCGGGAGAAACAGGCGGTATTGGAGGCTACGCGTCCTGTCGACAGGAAGCAGCGGGCGTTCGGTTCCCGAGGCCGTGACGCTGGCACTTCGTGGCGTAGCCGTTTGCCTGGACAACGCTCCTCCGAGGCGCTGCAGCAGCTTGCGGCAGTCCCCCTTTGAACGTCGGCCAGCAGCAATCCCCGGAACGCCACATCAGGAGGTGCCATAATCATATTAGGCCTAACAGACGAAAGCACCGTAAGATTATCATTCCGACTTCTGGTTTTCGGGAGAGAAGCGCGGCACGCAGTCGCGCGTCTTTTGTTTGTTAATTTTTTCTTTACCTCCCGAACACCTCTACCGCTAGGCGCGCGCGTGGTCATTTGATTCTAAAGCCATACGAAGTCACGCAAACGCTGCAAAGAGAACATGCCAGCACCACAGCTTCGAAGCCGCGCGGCGGACCAACAGCTAAAGAAGCCGAATTCAACACCGGGGAAAGGTGCGCGGTGAACGGGCGCAAGCATCCGCGATGGCAGAACCATGAATTGCACTATCATTTTGTAGGACCGTCAGCTTGAAACGGCGTTTACTGGGTTTGCTTCGCAAGGCTACGTGGCCCGCTAACACGTAGTTCGGGCTGTAGTTCGCGTAGCTTGGATACGTACAACGCTAATGTTACGAAATGCAACGGGCCTACCAATAAGGTAAGCGCATGACGCACGCGCAGTGGCAACACGCTCACGGAGAAATTTGCGTACTCATTGTAAAACTGTACCTTGGCAGAGAGTGCCGACACTGCGCACTATGCACTTCTATAACGACAACTTACCCGACGCATGCAGAATATCCCACACTATGGCGAAGTGTGCTGTCGGCCTAGTGGCCTTCGTGTAGACGCTGCAAACGTAAGCGTCTATGCTTCGAGGAGAAGAGCACCTTTAAATGCATGCGCGTGGAGCCTCCGTTATGGCATAGAGAAATGCGCAGGGTTCGAAAACGTCCTTCCGCGCATAGACACTGGTGACCTCTGGAACGAAAAGTAATCGACTATTCGCTTTTTTTCTTTCCATCTTTATTTAAAAAAATTCGCCCCGCTTCACGAAAATACATAATTCGCGGCGAAGAGCGCCTGCGGACCTGAGCAAAGTTTTCTCGGAAGTGACACGGTTGGCGGCGTTCGCGGCATGGCCTTTGAGATTCAGACCACACAGCCATCATGGAGGCATTTTTGTGCATACAGTAGGTGCCGTCACTTCCGCGAGGTAGCGACACACGCGCTGCTCAGAAGGAGGTTATCAGAAGGAGGTTATCTGATTGGTGGCTTAAGTCAAGGCACGAGTGAAAATTAAACTATTCACTGCAAAGTACTAATCCTCAAACTCACTTTTTAAGAAAAAAATAAATAAATATAAATAAATAAATATAGTTTTGGTTCATTAGGTATTTCAGCTTGGTGGCGCGAGCCACCGCCCGATCTAAAGGGTACAGTCATATCCATCCATCCATCCATCCGCGCTGTTCGCGAGCGCAATGGACGCTCGTTACCAGCGTGTGCGCTACGCTGGCTGGCTGCACTGCGCCGCGATCGTTATCGTCGTTCCGTACCGTGACGGGAGCGAGCACCTGGGTAGGGTGGCTAGAATGGGGAGGTGTGATGAGCGGGGCGCCTTTCGCTTGGCGGAGAGGGTCCTTCGGCGCGCCGATGCCGCTAGGGGCGCTGATGGCAGCGGCGCGGGTAGTGAGCGGCGCACTTCGCTGGGTTTGCTTCAGTCGCGCCATAATTTTTTCGTTAGCAGTCGCACTGTCTTACAAGTATGTCGTCGATCGGTGATTGCGTTGAGTCTCTCTGAAATGTCCGAAGATGTCAACGACAAAAAAGAAGACGCAACGTTGGTGCTTTGTGCCTGGCTGCAACACTGGATATTATAATTCTTCAGGAGAGAAAGTTTCCCTTTTCGAGCTCCCACGGTAGTGTGCTGTTCGACAAATGGATTCGTGCTATTCCAAGAGCGGACAAAACAGCTTGACGAGAACTCCGCAGTGTGGCGAGAAGCACTTCGACCCAAGGTATGTACAAAAAATAGAAGGCACGGTGTTCGCACACCCGAGCAGAGACCAATTGCTTACTTGCGTTCCACGTGTCACATGCTGCATTGCAACATAACCAATTGGCTGTCCTTTTCTCTTTCTTTTTCACAGATTTGTCGTGCGTACGTTCAAACATAGATTAATGGTGAAGATGTATACATGCCGCGCGCTGTGCCGACCTTAACAAATGACGCCGTGCCGACGATTTTCCTAATTTGCCTAAATACTTGACGAAAGCTCTGCCCAAGGAGAGAAAGAGACGGAAAAGCGTGGCTGAAAGTGCTGTTTCGAGTAAAAGAATTAGTGTGAACCACGACATGTCGAAGAAGGCTCAGCGATTGAACCATAAGGCAGTAACTATGTTTTTAAATATCTTACAAAAAAAAAGATTACTTTTTGTTGATTTTTACTGCCTGATTTTGTATAGTAGTCATGGAGGGAAAAAAACTTTCCTTCCTTCGTGTAAAGTAGTAATCTGTGTCAAATGTACGTAAATAAAAAAAATATTTACAATAGAACTAGGTGGATTTTGCAGTTTAATTTACAACATTTAGTGAGTTATAGTAAAAGTGGCATCGCTTGCGGCATTACGCAATGGCGGCCGCCTTGGTAAATGTGAAATTTGCTTATATCAACATCATACCTCGCGGAAGTTTCACGCACAATCTTGCGCTGAAATATCGAAGCTCTCCGCTTATCGCACCTCGTAGTGTTCGATGCATTAAAGCGGAGATTAGCGCCAGTTATTGCAGCGTGTTTACGTAGTCCCTTTCCCAATGTTTTCGCGTCGAATGTCGCTCTATCGTACGCGAGTGCGATGTTGGAAGGAAAGAGCTTCTCTGTACACTCGAGAGAAACAACTTTGCCGCTGCGTGCCAAACATGGTTTCACAAGTGTCACCAACTGCATGATTTGCAGACTACGTTCGTGACTTCGGCATGTGCCCGATTGTGACGCAAGGTCGAAGCGCTTTTCCGGCCAAGGGCTTCGACGTGTGACGTCCCAAAGTTCTGCATTACAGTCACTACTTTGCCAGTGTCAGCGCTTTGGACGGTGTCACAACTCCGGGCGGAACCTTGTGAATCGACGCTTCTAACACGCACTGTGTCCATCTAGATCGTACGTGCACTCGAGTAGAGTTGCACTTCAGGGCGGACCAGCCAACAACAGTAGCCTTAGCTGACCTCGTAGAGGCGCTCACACTTACGACCGCTTCGTGGAAGGCGGTTAAAGGGCGCCGCACGTTTATCAGATGTTGTCAACAAACGCAGGGCAACACCGCTTTCAGGTGTAACCTAACACCATGACACCACCGGGTTAAGCTTTGCGGTGACCTCGATAAGTCGCGCATCGGGAAGTGTGTTTGAAGTGGCGACCCATGTTAATGTAAGTGCACAGCCGCCCAAATCTTTTAACTATCGTGCGCGAGTGCCTAGGATGGATGAATTGATATGGCTGTACCCTTTAGATCGGGCGGCGGCTAACTCCGCCTAGCCGTAATACTTTGTGAACCAACAACTAGATTTATCTTTTTTTTTTCCTTAGATAGTTCAGTCAAGGACTGGTACTTTGCAGTGAAGGATTTAGTTTTCACTCGTGCCCTGATTTTAGCCACCAATCAGATAACCTCCTTCTAGTTATTTCTACCCGCTTAAAGTCTATTTTGCCCTCCCTGTCCCTAAATCACAGTGCTTTGAAGAACTTTGCACTACCATCCTGAACTATAGAGTGAAGCCCTTTACAGAACATTATCAAGTGTTCGGCAGTTTCCTCCTTCTCTCCATGCGCACTGCATACCGTGTCTACCCCTTCGTATTTGGCCGATATGTCTTGGTTCGCAATACTCCCGTCCTGGCCTCAAACAGTTGCAAACTACCCCGGGTATTATCATAGATCCTTTCCTTGGCAATTTCCTGCTTAAAAGTTCGATAGATCACTAGTGCGGACTTTTTAATCATGCCAATTCTCGACATGTTGGTCTCCGTTTCCTTCACCATCTTTTTAACCCATAGTTTTTAGTGCGTCAGCACCGTACGACGGAGCCAAGTGGCAATCAGGGCCACAGTACGCGCATGCCCACGAAGCGTGCTCAGCTGGGCCCATCTAAAGTAACTGTATATGCCAACTCTAGGCCCATCGTATGCTCGACTGTTCCTTCGTGGGAACATCGCCTTGCATTGAATCGCACCAGAAAAACAGGCTGCGAGTCTTTCGAATCTTGTATTCCGAAGATCAACAAGCAGCCGAGAAAATGAAATCCGCAGATACGTCGCACGCCCCCGCGCATGTGACACATACTTTTTCGTTGTGATTGAATTGTCAGTTTATGCAACTCTTTCTCGTTGTGTTTCAATTGCCCGGTGATGCGCATTTGTCTTCCAGGAAATGGGCTCTTCGATCATTTTTCTTTCATCCACTTCTTATCACATGCCATTGAGGATCTCCAGGCTAGCATGGAAAATATAGCGCACTAACAGCATAAGCTGGAAGACTGGTCACTTCGAGCCCATTGCAAACTTTTGTAGGGTACCTACTGCAAGTGCAGTTGCCAAGCACCCACTCTGCACAGCCTCATAGATTTCATAAAGTACCGAAGTACCCACTGCTTGCCGTAAGGCACATGCATCCACACCATTTGTTGATGCTTAAGCTGATGACAATGTTGAACTATGGCCGAGTCCTTTGTAATGTGTAGGCAGCTTTAAACCATGCTCAATAAACACTTTGCGTGGTGCAATGTCTGCTACAAACAATTATACACTTTGGCTTCGTACTGTTCGCATGGATGTTAACTCCTCACAAGGCATGATGCCTCTATAGGCTTTTTTTCAAAGCAGTTTCAAGCTCTGAATTCTTCATGGTGGAATACCTGGTAACCATAAACAACACCTGTGTTCAATTCCTGCTGAAACCTCATCTCTAAAGCATTGGCCCTACACTATATAAAACTCGACTGCTGGCCCGCAGGTCAAAGGATTGAACCCTGCCCGCAGCAACCCCATTTTCAATGGAGGCAAAAATGATCGAGCCAACTTACTTAGATTTAAGTGCTCGTTAAAGAACACCAGGTGGTTGAAATTTTCTGGAGCCCTCTAATATGATGCCTCTCACAATCATGCCATGCTTTTGGAAAGTTTAACCCCATAACTATTACTAAATTATGTTATATAAAATGGTAATAAAATGGTTTCCTACAGTATCACATGAGGAAGGAAGTGAAGAAAAATTGCGGTGGATTCTTTGCAAATTGATTTATGTCTAACAATTAGCAGGATAATTGGTGCATAAACTGTCCATCTCTTTGCAGGAACACAGGCAATATGGGCAACGAAGCTTGTCTGGGCGCGTCATGCTCCTCACCTGATGGAGTATCCTTTTTTACAGCACATGAGCATATTTGGGGTGAGGGCTGTAGAAAAAAAAAATGCTTTCTGTGTAACTATACAGGGAGGAGAGATAGAGAAAACGAAGCATTAAAGAAGCTTCTTTTTTTACTTGTTTTTGAAGAAATATGCTTACGCCTTTACCAATGTGCTACAGGAATGTGTATTACAGGAAACAGCTGTAAAATAACGAAAGAAAAGTAATGGGTCAAGGGCTCACATTTTTTGTTAGGCAAGATATAATGAAGTGAACAGGCAGTGAAGCTAAAAGGGTGTAGCGCACATTATTTGTAGTTAACTGAAGTGTACTAGGTGCAGTTTAGGTAGGAGCCTATCGGGAACCAGCGCAGGAGTTTGCACAGCTGCCCTGGCGGTCAAAGCGCACACTTCTCAGCCACTCCGGCAGGCGAGAGTGGTGGCTGGTAGAGGCGGTGGGAGAGGGGGATGTAACAAAACCAAAGGGCGCTGGCAGTATTGTTCATTTAAGTGCAACAATATGTAGAAAGAGGGAGAACGTATCCATCTACGTTTTTTCATTCTTAATCACATCAACAAGAGAGGAGGCGGCATTGCATCTAAGCGGTCAGGCGGTCGGGTTCTGCTCTTGCTCTTCTGTAGTGGTGTCGGGCTGGTTTCTAAACCGAATGGCACGATTCTGCTATATTTATTCGATAGTGACGATGGCCACCAGTGAAAGCCAGGGCCAAACAGTCGAACTTAAAGAGCATAATGCCGGAAATAAAACAAGTGTGTTATGCGGCATAAGACATATGTAATTTTTTTTATCAGGCCCGCCGAGCATTGAGTTGTGCACCTCAGGGCAAACAAAGTTTCTCTTACATCCATCTTTCTGACAACCACCATCAAACTCCATCTGATGCCACCGCGTGAAGGGAATTATACGATAGACTGCCTACCTTATTTGTAAACAGTTACGTGTAAAGGAAAGCTGCCTTGTCAACGAGCTTTGTCCAGCGCACATTCGCCTACACCTCTAAACTGTTATAAAATATACTCTTGTGGTGAATACTTGATGCCGAGATGCCTCTGTCTAAGTTAATTTGTGCTAAAGACAAAGTTCTTCTCTGTCTTCAGCGGACTACTCGAAGCTTAGCTTTCTGGAGTCGGCCAATGTGGTTAAGCTTTTTTCTCGCTGGTCACTGTGGCTAAGTAACATTTGAATTTATACCTTGCTAGAGAATTATTAAATATCTGGTATTTTTACTCATTCTTTAGTTTGCCTAACGCACAGTTTCAGTTTTCTGCTTGCCTGTGTCAGCTTAAAGTAAAGGTGTCTGTTCAACATTGATAATTGCTAAGCTTTCATGTGCATATCTAGATATCATTTAGAGGCGTGCTGTACTGTGGGTTTGAGGATTGAGTGTGACCGCTTGGGGTTCTCCGATGCACACATATATCTTGGTTCACAGGTACTCTTAGTATTTCATGCCCATCGAAGTGCAGCCGTTGTAGTCTGGAATCTATCCCGTGCCCTCGGCATAGCAGTGTGACGCCACTCGTGCTATGCTGCCACAGTGGTTCGCTTGATCAACATCCCCGTGCATACATACCGTGGACACGGCGTACATAGGATGCCACAAAAAAAAAGCATTCACACATGTGTCACTTCCTCTGTTTTTGTTTTGTTTTACTACAGATGTTGACAGCGTTTATCGTAGCAGCACGGACTTATCAATGGGG
Source organism: Rhipicephalus microplus (assembly GCF_013339725.1). NCBI lineage: Eukaryota > Metazoa > Arthropoda > Arachnida > Ixodida > Ixodidae > Rhipicephalus > Rhipicephalus microplus. The sequence goes on along the minus strand of NW_023611409.1, from coordinate 7,256 downwards.
GCATGTCAGCCTGCACTAGCTTAACGCAAGACCCAGCATGCAACCAGAAAATGAAAACGACATAGATAGTCGCCATCAAGGCAAAGCACTGTCCTTTCGATGCCATTTGCATATATGCAGTCCACTTTGCAGGGTTTTTTAGTTTTTTAGTGCTTTTTATGTGAAATTAGCCTTCGTACAAAGTTACTTTTTTTTCTAAACCACAGTGCAATATTACTGGTGCAATGGCTTTTTGAGCTGTTCTTTCCAAAATGAAGCACAGATAAGGTGCACGCACGTGCTCTCCCCACAATACATTGCGACCAGTCGTCTGGGCGCGAGTGGCCGAGTTGTGCCGCGACTCTCCGCCAGGTGCTCTTTTCAGCGCGCCATCTATCGAGCGTTGGTCTCCCATAGTGAACCAAACAACTTACTGTCTGCAAATTTGTGTTTCATTCACTTCCTTTTTTTTTTCCACATTTGTCATGTCGTAATCACTATACTACAGGCTGCATTCAGATAAGAACGTTGGTGCATGTACGCTGACCCCTTTTCATTTTGCCAAAAAAATATTTTTTTCATTTACAAGTTCCCAGAAATACGGAACCAATTTTTGTTTTGTAAACAAAAAATTTATCTTAAAAAAATTGATAAGTGTCCACTCAGCTGCTACCGCTTCTTTTACATATTGCGAAAATGGTATTTCGGTGATATTCTGCAAAGAAAAACTATTGTGGCTGTAGGTCCGAAAAGTTTAGGCCATGCAGTAGTAAGAATAGTTTTCTTCGATAAACCATTATTACTCTGCAGTTTTTGCACTGTTCTTTCAAGCAAAAAAGTTGTGAAATCGGCACATAGCTCAATATTGCTAAACTTTTAAATTTTTCCTCCGCCCGTATAAATGATGGACTTTCCGAAACTTTTTAGAGCATTTTCAGAGATTGGGTTAACAAATTTTTTTAACTTAATTGCTCAAAATGACGTCATAACTTAAACAGAGACGTTTAACTGAGGACATGTCTCTGAAAATGCAATATTTTGAAGACGATTAAAAAAAAAGCTATCTTGGATTTCTCCAAGCTCTTCAGAATGAAACACGAGCGCATGCCCCAACAATCTGCATAGCATGGTGCCTTATTTTCGTGAGAATGGAGTTACAAAGCACAAAAAGTGGTAAAAGTGACGTAAACCGAGTATTGCTGATTTATATTTCAAGGTGGTGCCAGTGGAATAATGAAAAAACAGTGTAGTTCTCAACGGTCCAGTCAAGCGCACAGTTTTGTGTAGAGTGTCTTCAACAGCGTTAATCGAATATGGCCCCCTGGATGACAGACACGCCACGGCAATACTGCTAAACGTCTTTGTAAGAGGCATGCTCTGGGTAGCAGTTCTTGTATCTTATATGAGATGTCTCTTATAAACAAGATACCTCGTATGCATATTCTTATCAATCCATATTTTACCGTATGCACACAGGCGTCTATTACACCCATTTGTCTCTTATATCGCAGGCTCTTATACATGTATAGGGGTTCAGCTGTATATTCCAGATTTTTCAAGCGGCGCCACAAGTTTTTTTTTTTTTTTCATATGTTTCTGCAGTTGATTCTGCAAGAGATGTGAACATCCTTGGTTCTATTTCTTTTCTGTCTTGTACTACATGTGGCAGTGTCATATGTGCTAATCTTTCTTGTTCCACTTGTTCACTGTGTTTTCTTTCTGACTTCTACATTTTTTGTTAACTTTGCCTGATTTTGTTTTGTCACATCTATCTTCATAGAATATTTCACTGCACAACCCAAAGTACTGGCCGCCAGCCTATTCAGGCATCAAGAGTGAGGCCTCTCCTATCTGTGCTTAGCATATTTCGATGGCTGAGAAGTCTAAAAGCCGCGGTGTGCCGAGCTCTGGCGTGCGAGCTCGAGACCATCAAAATTAGTTTTGATCTGTTCCCCTCTCTCTAAACGCACTTCTTGGCTTGTGCAGTATTAAGTTTTCTGAACTTCATATGTAGTCCATGCAAGACGGACTGTAATGCCTGTAGAAGTAAATTCATAAATTTTCACCAAGCTGTGATCAAATTGAAGTTTTGAACCTGTGTTTATATCATCGCCCACTGCTCTTACTGTGCTAACCCCTCACTCCATAGTGTAAATTTATGTGACAACATAATGCTGGTGTCTCTCTATTTGTTATGCAGACTTGTCGTCTTTTACGGCAACATGTTTGGCTTCATGGTGTTATTCAAAAGGATGGCTGGTTGCTTGTGGTCTATGTAGTTTGCTTGCTGCTTGTTTCACTGTGAGGCATCTTCTATCAGTGATGATGTTGTTGATTCAAGCTTGTCATTGCTTATATTAAAGTTAGGTCAAATTTTATTTACAACATGCTCGAAGTACAATGTTGAAGGCCACCCTAGTAAGAAAGCCCCAAGAACACAGCTTGGCAAGGCTAGAATGCCGCAATCAGGCAACAGCAGCAGTTTTCAATAAGACTTTCTTCAATGATAAGACTTCGTTATCAATGAGACTTTACAGTTGTTGCTCAATTATCCTTGTATCTCTGTGCTGGCAATAACACAGCAACGATCAAATGAAAAGTCTGCCAGGTTGAGGCTAATGTTGCGGTAAGAGATGTTGCCTTCAAAGACAGGCTGGAATCTACAACTGCTGGCCTCCTGAAATGTTTATCACCCTACCAACCTTTCAGTTCAATTTATTGGCACTTGATTGGCTCAATTCAGCTTCCGCAAGATTGACTCTGGTTTATGGAACAGATTAACTCTTTTTTCAGGTTTTGGCTACCAACCTGCTCTTCGTGTCTCCACAGAAAATGAGGGCATTTCTATTATCACTGCAAGACCGTCTATCTACTGGACTCCATGTTTGTCATTCTGTCGTGTGTTTATGATGTTGGCCTCAGATATTGTCACATTTTTCTCGTTGAGCAAATATTCAGTGGCCTTTTTACACCAATCCCGACATTCATGTACCCTTGGCATATTCTTCAAACTCGTTCACAAGGCCTTACTTTTAACTAACACATGCGTTGCAGTGTTGGGGTGTGTGGTTGAATATGTAGAAGGCAGATTTACATTTTCTATCTATTGATAATACAAAGTCACTTACTTTGGAGTGTGAACTACATTTGTGTAAGGTTGTGTAAAATGAATGGCCTAGCCAGCATTTTTACTCTCTCATCATTTCTGACAGCTTTAACACTGATTCTAATCATGAATTCTCGCACCTCACAACTCCAGAGCACTACAATTCTTAAGGTGGTACCCTATATATGTTGTTCAGTAAGTACATTCTCAAGTGCAAAGTTCTGAGTGCAATTTCACACTATCACAGATGTAGTTTGATAAGAGCAGAGCATTGAAATGCTTGCATACGTTTCTATAAGTTTAAGTGTGAATAACCCCATGAGTCTGAATGTTATTTCAAGTCTTTACAATACTGTAATAGATTGCATTTTGACTTGGGCATACAACTCTACAATTAAATGTAGAGGAACACTAAAAAGCAAAATTATTTTCACATAGTAGTAAAGTACAATTTTTTGCAATTACGAAAACCTCATTCTTACCACGGCACAACGCTTTGTTAGGGAGAAAACGCGCATAAAGAAAATGCGGGTAGTGACGCCACTGTGAGCTTCGTGCACCAAACATCATGATCTTAGAAATTTTAATGGCGTCTGCAGAGTCCTACATAGCTTCCAATCGATTAAAATGAAATACATTGTAACTTGTGGGTGCCATAGACATTGCGTACGAAGTTTAAAAAAGTTAATCGAGCCACCGAAGCGAACATACAAAAAATACATTGAAATTTTTTAGATCAGGTGCAAAGATTTTGGCATGAAATTTAAATATGAAGCTTTAACCTTGATTTTTTCTGCTAATATAAACTTATGATAGCAAAACATATGACATTAGAGTTCTAAAAATGCATTTTGTTCATCTAAACTAAGTCACTGTTCCTCTTTAGTATCCTTTTTAAGTGTCGTGCACTTGGGATATTTTGCATGTGGCATCTTTTGCATGCGATGCACAAACAAAAGTAAAACTGTTAGAAAATGTGAAGTGCAAAACACCTGAACCACATTGTGTTTTTCAAGCAACCCTTCAATATTCCACTAAACGATGACCTCACTACTGCTTTGATCAAGTCCGTGTTGTAGGGTTACTGATTTAAAGTGTGATATCAAGCTATAGATATTTTGCCACGCTACCTGCATGATTGTAGTGCTGTGTTAAATGGATATGGCACTGTCACTTCACACTATGCCACCAAATACACATTCCATATGACTGCTGCACTGCAGCTGAGCTTGGTATATTTGAATTTTTTTTATTGTAGCTTTGTTGCGAATTGTTGATTTACTTGAGCCTACTACTTTAGCTGCTCTTTTGTGTGTTTTATTGTGTACTGGATATACATACATCCATCCTTTATTTTCCAGTCTGCCAGGTTTACACTGCTAACCCTTGTTTCTCAGAAGAGGATATTAGTACCATTTGTAGAATCATCTTTTATCAAATGGCCCGGAATTTTGTTTGACTGTAGCTAAAATAAATCGAGAAAGATTAGACAAAACCAGTCAAGCAGACATCGTCATAATCCACAGTAGCAGTTAAGTGAAGAAATAGCTTTCTATTGTACAGAAAAATGATTTAGATATCCCGGTTTTTCGTAGACATTCATTTTCCAACTTTTTTTTTCATACTGTATCAAGTGTTCTCATTCGTACAGCTGAAAGCCTATGTTAGCCTGGCTATTATTAAGCAGTTTTTGTGGTTACACACTGTAATTGGATGTTGTGCTCAAGCATAACTATCATCGCGGATTGATTGTTTCGAAACTACAGTAGGCTCTCGGTAAATGAAACCTGAAGGGACCGGGAAAATATGTTTCATTTAACAGGAGTTCCTTTCACCGAGAGGTGAACATGAATGCAAAATACAAGTCCGAAACCAAGCATTACAGAAGCAATAGTTCCGTTTAAGCAGTAGTTCCATTTAACAGATTCCCATTTACTGAGAGTCTACTGTGCTGTGGTTATACTCTAATGCATAGCTGAGTACTAATATGTGGACTTTTGAAACAATAGTGGTTGCCTTTTGCAGCTGTTTAAACATTCTGTCCATTAGCGTATTGTATTTACACAGCGGGCATATAGGTGCCCAACATCCTTGTTTCCTCTTTTCTGTGCCGCTAACATTTTTGGAAGTGTACAATAATGATGATCAGCAGGGCATTACATAAGTTTTCAGGAGAACCTACCCAGGGTTCCAGACTTCTCATTGAATGTCGTGAAAGTCGCAGTGTGTTGCAGGCCTTTTTATTTTCCCAGTTTTTCTGAATGCTGTGTTGCTTCGCTGTCGGGTACGGCTTAAGAAAGCAGGAAAAGCACTGCCCAGATGACCTAATTATAGCACTATGTGGCCTCCATGACTTAATAGTCCCACTCATGTACACAGCAATGCTCCCCTATGGTAAGGCGGTTGATCGCACTTGTTCGTGACATCAATATAAAGTGTGCGCTTATCAGTGTGTCCTTGTGCATGTGCCTTTCAGGTGGGTACGCCACTGCCTTCTATAGTTGCACCCAACTTGAGTTCATTAAGATTTTGTGTCTATGTTACAGATTTTCTGTTGACAGTCATCGAGTTTACCAATAATTCCTTTGCTCTTAAGCTAAGCAGCTGTAGCTTGTTTTTTTTTTTTTTTGGAATGCTCAATGTTGCTGAAGTTTGATGGTGTGCCTATATATGCAGCATTGTTATTGGGACTGTGAACTTCAATAAAATGCAGCTATCTTCATACATAGAAATCACTATCTCGTATTTATTTTCCGTACTGTTGTTCTGAAATGTTTAGGTATCAGCTGTATCTTCATATGAATTGAGGTGGCATACAGAGCTGTTTGCACTACTCCAGAGAAGTTTTGCAAAGTATTTTTTAGCAAAGCCTAGATACACATGTTTAATTGCTTATAAGAGCATGATACTTTCACATATTTGTAAAGTGGATCTGTGGTGATGTTTACGAGACAAACCATGCTTACTGTTCGCAGTCTTCGATCCCAAAGCCTTCTCACAGCTGTCAGCCGGAGTGGTGCATTCAAAAGCGGAGACACATCACAGCCCGCTGACCATCGACTCCGATGAAGACACTCAGGATGCACCGGAAAATTTTGGCCACTGTGGCAGCGATGAATATATCGAGGGCTCCCTAGACGGAGCGGATTTCAATGTCCCGCCCGGGCAACACAAGTGCCCCGTTTGCCTCCGTACGTACGTTAGCCCGGTGCTCTTGGAGAAGCACAAGTGTCCCGGGAAGCCGGAAAAGAGGTACACGTGTCACATATGCTTCCGCGAATTGAACCGGGAAGGCCACCTGGTGGCCCACATGCGCGTGCACACCGGCGAGAAGCCATTCAAGTGCACCATTTGCTCGCGCGCCTTCCGGCAAAAGTCCAACCTGACAGTGCACATGCGCCAGCACACGACTGGGGGCAGTTCCAGTGCACCGTGTGCCCTAGGTCCTTCACTAGGAGGGACTATTTGCAGATGCACATTCAGCGCCACCACATGCTGTAGGGCATTCAGAGGTGTGCAGTTGGCCAAAGATAAAATGTGATCAAAAGTGTCTCGAATACTCGCGACACAATTCGGACCAACTGTGTGCATTGTATGGCACGGGTTTAGTTTGTCTGTGAGCTACAGGGCTTACTAAGGAGTTTTAGAATATAATTCAATTGATGGAGCAAGAGTAGCTAGGATTTATGACAGAGCAACCAACATAATAGTAGCTTGAAATTGACAAAGTAGTGTGACAGGATTCTGAGATAAAAATGTGCTGGTCATGGCTCTTATGCAGAAGTGTAAACTAAGGTTGTGCAAAAGGTGGAAGTACGACACTATCAAAAGCATAGTTGCACAACTGTAGCTCGAGCAGTGATGTTTAGGTCCAGAAAGTCTTCGAGAGCAGTAATGATCCAAATGCAGCTGGAAAGCTCTTGTATCAACTGGACGCTATCTCTCAAAGGTGACGACAATCGTTTAAGATGTGATAGCTGAACAAGTTGTGCAAGAGAACGTACAATGTGCCCGATGGTGCAGGGCGCCACTATCAAACAGTTGGCATAGTCGAAATGAGGCGACATTCCTCAGCTGCCTATAAGCTTCAGTTTGGGGCGAACCTGATCTTTCGGAATTGGCAGCAGTCTCTGGGCCATCACTCTCGAAATATTTTCAATTCATTTTTGCT